>JAIPMN010037027.1:0-13587 GCA_020650975.1 Apostichopus californicus
ACCGTCACAGACCTGGCACCGTCACAGATCTGGCACCAACCTCCCCTGGGATATATACCCTAGAACGGGAGGTTGTGCTGTCCAAGTAAATCTGGTTACACATCGCAGGTGTAACTTGTACTTTGCAACAACATGAAAGCATATATGGGTACCTCAATACAAGATTAATTTACTTTACTACTGCCAGGAAGTTGTAAGACATGGAGAAAGTGTTGAGCCATTTGAAGCCTTGTGAGTTGCCGCCTGTATATGTTGTTATTTGTTGTGTATTGAAACCGGTTTAACTATTACTACATGTCAACTCCTACTCTGCCGATACTTTTCTAACACGGTTGTGACTTACCATGACCCATGTAAAGTACTGTATACTATGTTCATGAAGAGCAACGAGTGAAACAGAGGTGTTTCGGCCAGAGCAGAATAAACATTACAATACTCTATACTTACTGATGTTAATTGTGTTTTACTGTTTCGGTGTCTTGTGCTATAAGACACTATAATTGTTGCGATACATTGATACAATATGGCAACATGTAATTGGATAACAGGAAACTATGGACTCGGTGTCAATTATAGTTAAATACTACAATGAACTCCTGCACAAACAGCCCGGCCACCGAGGAAGGTTGGACTAGTTCAATTGTGGAAGGAACAGGCTTGTCCCCGTCGCTCAATCTCACTTTCACACAACCTCATAAGATACCAAGCGTTTCTCTCCCCTTCAGTATCATCTTTACTGTTTGGTGTATATCCCTTTCCAGCTTCCATGCATCTGTTTAAAAGAATGTCTCTTTTTGCCATGCTCTTTACTTTCGTATAGATCAGTCTTCTTAACTTTGGTTTCCAAAATCTCTCTTACCGGAGGAACTGCACTCTTTGTATAATCCCCTACCTCCATCCCAATAACTGTCATTACTAGCCGTCATAAATATTTGTAAGATGGTACCGCCACGCCACCCAATGCCACCCCTGCAGCAGGAGTTTTCGTTATATTTTCCTTCCCAAACTCTAATCAATGCTTGAATAATTTGCACAAAATTATTTATGAAAGGTTGTATTCTTAGAATTGTTGCCGACCAACCCAAGACTCATAAAATGATATGATCTGTGATACTCTAGCTTTGACTTTGTCTTTTTATCTAAAAATCTCAGTAGTACATCACTTCAAAATATTGATGATGTCGTGAGGCAGCAAGGGATTCCTAAAAGGACTCTCACAGACTAAAGACTTTAAAAGAATAGATCAGACAGAATGTTAACTGATCGGTTTTTTAGTATGATAGAGATAGTATGACGTGTTTGCTTTCCACTACCCAAAGATTACAAGTAGACGGCAATGGCTCAAAGTTAAGTGAAAATTAGGACTAAAAGTACGAATTGAGATAATACACGGGGTAGGCCTATACAATACGATATGTCTTGTAAAATGCTGTTTCCTCCGTAAGGTGCTTCAGCGAGCCAGGGGTGAAAGCTCCTGGCCGGAAAATATAAGAATCCGATTTTGAGAGCGGAAGATTTTGCAGAGTATGAAATGTGTACTTTGAGGGCCGGTTCGGAAGGCATTGCTGAACGTGGTTGGAGGAAGTAGCATATTTTTTTTGGGGGGGGGGAGGGGAGGGGGGGGGGCGATGCGTGGTTTCTGATGAAGTATCGGAGCGATGAAAGGATCCGAATAAACTAGGTTAGAACGCCTTTAAGACAAGCATAAAAAGAAACAAAAGCATAAAAAACGCACCTCTGGAAATTTGCAACAGCTCCTGCAACAGACGGAGCAGGTGACAGTAAGATAGCCCATATGAAAGACAATAAAATATGGAACGCAAAAAGGGCAAAATCAAACAACAACAACAACGTTTATTACATTGATGACTATATAAATTCAAATGACGACGACGTCATTTTGTGTAATGATGTTATACTTATGTGCAACAACAACATGAATGTATACAGCAGCTACGTAAACTAGTATAACAACGACGCAAAAATATACATTAACATCATATTTCAGTTTGACAACGTCATTTTCTTCTGTAATGTCATCATTAATTATTTTATTGACGGGTAAACCTCATATGATAACAACATAAACACGCTTGAAGCCAACGTAAACTGCACTGATAATAAGCTGAGAACAGAAGATGACGGCGCTATTTCACTTAATGTAATAAAGATATACATCGACGTAGTACATCGCTACGACGACAGCTTTTCATTCAACAACTTTTAATCCAGCGGCATAAATTCATGTGACAACGTAATATCATGCAACGAAAGTGATGGCGCGCTTATACTTTTTCGGCAAGAGCCGTCTCAGTATATGCTTTGATTTGAGCTAGCGGGAGAATCATCGTTTGAATAATCAACACGGAATTGGAATAAAATACACAACTGTCGAATATGGAAGCAACTCTTCGAGAATTAGGTTATGGGGAAGATGTTATTCTTAATTTCGAAAGAGAAGGAGCGAGTTTTGCTGTTATCTGAACTTGTCTAATATATATATTTTTTTATTGTAGGGAGAAATGTGACAACCTCAGGCTCATAAGCTAACAATAGGTCGCAAAGCTTTAGGCTAAATGTTTAGGTCTAACTGTCAGACTAAGCTTAAATAAGAGTTTTATGCATATTCAGTCGTTTTGAGGATATTAAGGTATACCATGGAGGTTTTTAGAAAACCTTCGGGGACGTCTGGTCACCTTAATTATTATATAGATTAAGTTGACTTCACATGTTAGAATTTCAACATACCGCATGCACTAGGATAAACTACACACTACATGAATGAGACGCAGTCAAACTGACACCGTCGATGATGGTAGTGGGGGGAGGGGGGGTGGCACATTTCCGACCGAGACGCTCTGGTTGCGACACATGGTATACTTCTTAAATCATACAGTTTGATTTCAAAGATGATATATATCATCTTTGAAATCAAACTGTATGATTTAAGATATTGGCTGATGTTAATGCAAAATATTTAATAACATTTTATAGCGTTTTTTGTTGTACTTTCAGATGAAAATGCACAATCATTTAGTTACGCCCAGTTTTCTTCTTAAAACTGGTGCTGTTTTAAATATTGATACTGATCAATATTTGCATTTGTGTCATCGAAAAATTTATATTCCCGCATCCCCAGTGCATGATCCTTCTGGCAGTGATCCACCTTACATGCATGTGCGGATCTTGGTTTTGGTGGGGGTCTTGGTTTTGCAGTTGCAGTTGGTTGGTTGGGGGGGGGGGGGGTTAGTTTGCAGTTGAGGCTTAGTTTTGTAGTTCGTTAGCTCTTAATGTGCAGCGGGTCTTATAGGTCTTAAATCTTAGGTTTGTAGACACCCATTTTTATTGCATCTGTTAACTACTTCTAAGTTTTTAATATATACCTTGCATCATAACACGTTATTTCCTAATTAATATTATAGGTAACCATCGAAGCTGTTGCAGGCTTGATCGGGTCTGATTTGGATTCACTTGGTATCCACGGAATTGGACGACAGGCGATATTAAGGCGCAGTTGTCGACTGCATACGAATAGACCAAGCACCTCACGTTCAACGGCAGCAAGATTTGATGACGTTAAAATCATACTGAATTAGTTAATGTTTCGGGTCAGCATCAACATCATATTTCTATGTGTAATAGCTTATTAGTTGGTATGTGTGGTGATCGTTTAATATTGATAACAAACATGGATAGAGGAAAGCAGGCTGTAACGGGCCGGTCTCCTTGCTTAGTGGGTTTACTCATATGGACAACTGAGCCATCATGTTTTAAATCATTTTCCTAAATTTGTCTCAAATCTCATGTTGGTGTACTTTGAACAGCATTGATATTACCACTTAAGTACATGTATTAGGAAGAAAGATAATTGGCTTCAGTTTATAAGATATGAAGTATTAGCGACAATGCGACCCAGTAACATATTGCAAACATCAAACTTTTCATATCATTAATTATAGTACTGTATATAAGTCACGTCTCAAGTGGAAACCCATAGAATCACTCGACACATTGTTCTTTCTACTTACGTACCGGTAGTGGCTTTTTTATAACTCTCGTACGCATATACATTGTTTTGTTCTTACTTGATGTGTTATAAAGTGCTGTATGTATTATAAAGCAAAGTGAAGTTCCAACACTATAATTCCACCATGTATAGTTTACCCCATGAAATTTACCATTGATATCGCATGTCTTATTATCTATACACATTCACGGAAAACGGAGAGAACACACCAAATTATAGAATCCAGTTCAAAAAGTAGAAGCGCGCCATCACTTTCGTTGCATGATATTACGTTGTCACATGAATTTATGCCGTTGGATTAAAAGTTGTTGTTTGAAAAGCTGTCGTCGTAGCGATCTACTACGTCGATGTATATCTTTATTACGTTAAGTGAAATAGCGCCGTCATCTTCTGTTCTCAGCTTGTTATCAGTGCAGTTAACGTAGGCTTCACGTGTGTTTATGTTGTTATCATATGCGGTTTACCCGTCAATAAAATAATAAACGAACACATTACAAAAAAGATGACGTTGTCATACTAATATGATGTTAATGTATATTTTTGCGTCGTTGTTATACTATTTTACGTAGCTGCTGTATACATTGATGTTGTTGTTGCACATAAGTATAACATCATTACATCAAATCACGTCGTCGTCATTTGAATCACGTCATAGTCATCAATGTAATAAACGTTGTTGTTGTTGTTTGATTTTGCCCTTTTTGCGTTCCATAATAAACCACTATATCCCCCTTAACGGAGTTAGCCTAACAAGACATGAGCACAGAAGTTAATACACAGAAGAGGCAAAGGGTGCCTATGTTATGGTAACGAGGTTTCGTCGAAATCCTGATCTTATCGTCAAAATATCTTTCATTTACATATGTGGAAACACTCGATGCACCAGATTAGCTCCGCTTTTGTGGGAAAAAAAGATATACTAGTTGAAATGAATTACAACTCACGGGTATTTAGCAGCTGCTTACACAGTTGTTCTTACATTTTGTAAACAAATTCTAGCATGTTTCCAAATGTTGTACGATCTAACGTTAAACCCTTAACTAGGATATATATGGCACAAAGCCAAGCCGTCTATATCGTTCACTATGCTAACTTTGATCAGACCAAAATGTAGGGGAGACGGCTTCACAAAACAGTCTGGGACCCTGGGGAGTATACTCCGACTTGGAGGGGCACCAACAACCTATGGAGGGACACCAATCATTAAGGAGGGGCACAATAATCATGTGCTGTTACTTGTGAAGGGTTTGTTTATATGAAGGTGGAACAAATTAAGGGGGTGGGGTGGGAGAACACTAGTCTGAAAGTGGAGGGGCGTGCGGCCTTTGGGCCCCAGCCTGACTACCGGACTGCTGGGGAGGTTTAATATTAAAATGGAGCCATATAGCTGATGTATTGTCACTTATCTTCTCACACTTATCTTCTTATCTTCTTACAAAGATGTTTAATAAGATGCTTTCTGTCTCGTGTTGTTGTCAAGTTAGTATTTATATCTGGTAGAATTTAACAGTCCAGTCACTAACAGCACACCCAAACAAACATACTGGTCTTAAGACTAAATAGAGGGCAGCAATGCTAAATAAGAACTTGTAATAATCAAAAGTGAAATATGTCATAATACAACAATAGCAACCTTATACAAATGCTCAGTGAATAACGACGAAGAATGATATACACTGCAAAGTCATGTGAGGTAAAACATTTTCTTGAACATTTTTATGGCAATTTAGGTCTACAAAACTTGAAGCTCAGTGAAAGATCTTCGAAAAATTGCTGCATTCTTAACTGATAGCATGGGCGTCAATCCAGGGGGGGACGGGGGGACACGTCCCCCCCACATTTCGATGGGTGGGGGACACAATATCAAATGTCCCCCCCACACATTTGTAAAAAAAATAGTGTCGTGGCTCTATTTGGTCAGGGCTTACACATCTCAGGATTCATATATCATCGAATATCACTCAATGTTGCTGAATGGAGAATTCCACCCAGATCTCGTGAGTTGGTACCCTGAGTTCTCCGACAATCTTAAGCTTAGTCTGCCTTTCTTTCGAGGCCAGTTCCAGTCGTCGTCGGTTGAAGGGTATAGACAAATATTGAAGTTGATGAATCCAGCGGTACGGGCTGTTTGGTGAAGTCGAAGCTCTCTTGCGGTTGCTCCTCGTCTCCTCCGCCAGTTCGACGGAAGCCGAGAGATCTTTTAGTGCTTTGAGGCGTTTGAAGACATGGCTACGGAGCACCATGACTCAACAGAGGCTGAACCATGTGATGGTGTGCCATATTCACCGCGAACGTCTAGCCCAGTTGAAGCCTGAGGAGTTAGCAGAGAAGTTCGTTGGTTTCTCGGATTACAGACGCCGCATCTTTGGGCCGTTTCCAGTAGAAAACTAGTGCACTCCGTCATTATCATAAGAGACAGCACTTCATAGCTAGAGTCAAAGCTTGTACATATAGTTGTTGTTTAGTTGTAGACGGTGTTTCAAAGACGGTGCGCGTTCCCTAATATTGGGGAAATGAAATAGGGAGCATATTCCGTGGCAGCGCATCCCATGTTACCTTGTTTTTGAGTGATACCGGAGTTTACTCCACAGTGAGAACACTGGGTACACGCAGGGACGTCGCTAGGGGGGGTTTGGGGGTGTCTCACCCCCAAACTTGGTAAAACTGACGATAGTTGTAAAATTGGAGTGCGACAGTCGGAATTACCGACTGTCGCACTCTAGTTTATCTAGGCCTATTCATTTATTCTTGTGATTGTGCATGACCTAAAAATTAAAAATTTCGGTCCAAATTGACCTTTAATCTGTCATATTTACCACGTTTTCCTTGCCACTTTGAGAAATTGTATCTCGCGATTCTTATGCTCCACCGTACAAAACTTCGTATGATTTTGAATACTCCAATTAAAAAATGCCTAATAGAACTACCGTCATAGGTGTAGGAGCCCAATTTGATTTGGTGGGCTTGTAACGACTTGCCCTAAAAATATAACTAAAATTTTTCGCGCGCTTCGCGCGTTCCACATGTTAAATGTGCATATCATATAGACATTCATCGGTTTTTACATCGCATGCAAATAGCATACAATCATTTACGTCTTATTACTCTTCCATATTGGTTAGAATTATTTGGAAGTCGTTACAATATTAATGGTAATAATAATATAAGTTTAAATACTGAAAAACACATTGCAAATTATCTTTCTTCCAGTAGGTTCCCGAAAAGTTATCAGCATATTGCCCGAAATTTCACAAAAATATTTGGTTGGTGGTTATATGAGTGCCAGTGGGTACAAAATGTACCGAAAAAAGTTCGCAACAAAAGTGCAGTCGCGAAAGATTGGGTGTCTGACTGACACTGACCGTATCGTTGACGATTAGCGCGAGGGTGGGGGGGGGGGGGGAAGGAGCAGTCGGAATTTTCTGGCTTCAAAACCCATCAAGTTGGATTTTCAGCCACATTAAATTATAAATAATGGCGTATGAGGAAATGCACCATTTTGTGGTAGGACTCCCAGGACGGCAAGTCGAGAAACTCACATGCAGTCGCGGCGGATAGCTTCCTTCGCCTGTACCGTATGTCCGGGGACATTTTGGGACATCGTTCCTATAGGCCAGGGGTGGGCAACCTACGGCCCGCGTGCGGCCCGCCAGTGATTTTTTACATCATCACAAAAAACGAACTAGCTGCTTAGAATTTATCTGCAATAATGATGCTGTCAGGTAGGTCTATTATCACCATTAATTATCAACTGGACTGTATTGACATTATGTTTTTGTGAAAACAGATTAGTACACACCTATTGCTTGAACGTCGTCGGTAGCAAAGCTTTGAAATCAACAGCAGGTCGTTGGTTAGGTGCGACCCTGTCAATCTTTCACTCCTAAAATCTGGCCCATTCATTCAAAAAGGGTGCCCACCCCTGCTATAGGCCTATATCTGAGGCCCTGGGGTCATTCCTTGACCGACTTGGTGCAATATAATGTGCCCATTTCGAAGTAAATTTATTCACAGATTGTTAGTTGTCATGGGTTCGAACAAATGAGGGGAATTCTATATCATGAAACATAGGGCAAAATGGGGCTGGGGTTCCAGTTCGCCGCATCATTTGTCAACTTGCACTGGGTTCTAATGTTCATGTCATTTGGAAACACTAATAAAAGAAATAATCCACCAAAAATGAAGGTCGCATGAACTTTATTGCAGATTTCCTGAGAGACGAATTTGTAATTTTCTTCCGAAATCACGCAACTAGCTGGCTGCTTTCCAGCCTGGCAAGTGCCATCTCCAGCGATCTGGCAGGTATTGAAATCTGAAATTTTCTTGGTACGCTGCGCGCCAACCGATGGTGGCGCTCCGCTTAGATAGTACTTGCGGCCGGAATACTCGAATCGATTACGTCCCCCCCACGTTTCAAATCGGATTGACGCCCCTGACTGATAGGTATCTCACGGAATGAAACAACACAGATGTTGTCGTTGCTGTGTATAAGTTGATGATGTAGGTGCTTGGAAAATAGGTCAAAACCCACTTATATCTGCAATACGATTTTGGATAGAACTTCCCAAAATAATTGTTGTACTCTCTGACTATTTTCAATGGACGTAATAGTTTCCAAGTGGAAACAGGTATAAACATACTTGCAAACTAAAACTAAAGATAAAATAGAAAATCTCTCTAAAGATATCAAACTCTGCCCTCCCCCAATAAAATGGTGATAGGCTTTTTAATATGTCACTTAACAATGATTGACATGCTGTTTCTCATTTTTTACAATGCGCATGCTCTTATTGAAGAATATTAAAGTTACAAGGTACCATCGTAGATATCGGCCTAAAAACGTGTATTATAGCACTTTTAGCAGCCTGCCACGGTACATTGTTCGACACACACAAATAGTCTCTGTAATATAAGTTGTTTGCATTTTGTAAATTCATCTCCATATTGTAACTCTGAGATGTCTTCGGCGATGAATGGTGAAACACACGTGCATACTTTAAGCTGTCATGAATTACAATGTATCACTTCATATATTTATTACAAACATATAATCTTCATCATCATTTGCTAGGAATTTACAACAAGGACTTCGTCGTGTTGCACCTTAGGCATCTAAATTAGCAATTTCAAATCAGTTAGGCGAATACAGGCCTACTGGACAAACATCAAGAGCAGACTGTAATCTCAGTCCCAAAAAATCTAGCCTATCACCATTACTTGAGTTGAATTCTACCTTCCTATCCCAGCAATTGGATATAGCCTAGACCTAGCTACTGTAGCTTTCAATACAACGAAAACTTTATAGTTATACTAGTAGTAGTACTACTACTAGCCCAATTGTGCCAGGCTAGGCAAGCCATTGGGCCTATGTGCTATGGCCCGTCTGTGCCACTGCCAGTGAAATGCCAAAAGACAGACGCAGTCTAGCGGTAATCTAATCTATGAAAACTTGGTTACATCCTACGAGTTGGATATTTTTTAACTTAAAAGACGAATTTCAATCTCTTGGCACCTTGAAAACGTCGTTAAACGAATTATGCTATATGGAAAGTGCAGTGCCGAATGGCACTCATGAAAAATGGACTGTGGATCATAGTAAACGGTTCAGAAAGCTCACCACATCAGAATGAAACAGAGAATATAATAAGTTTATTACGAGAAGGGACCGGCTCTTGCCATTGTATTGTCCATTGAACCGTCACTTTTGTCTTAATAGGAGACCCAGGTGATCCAATTGTTGTTTGGAAGCACTTGGCAGATCAATTTCAAAATAAATCATGGGCGAATAAGTTAGAATTGAGGCGTAAACTCTATTCACTGCTTTTGAAAGACGGTGGCTCTGTACAAAGCATACTAAGGAAATGGCAAAAATTTTCGACGGACTCTCAGTTATTGGCGATCCAAACAACGAAGAGGATCGTGTTGTTCACCAGCTTACCAGTCAGCCAGATTTGTACAACATGTTAGTAACTGTACTTGAAGCAAACCAGGATGTTCCCAAAGTGGACAATATGAAGAAAGGAAGATGAAATAGTACAGAACCCACTCAAGAGTGAGAAGAAGTATAATTCAGGCCAGAGGGGTAAGAAACATGTCAGGCAGAGGGGTAACAGAGGCTAAACAAAGAGACAGCAGTGCGGCCAAGACAATGAGAGTGTTGAGTTGATGGTACGCCACGCACTGTCAGCGGTGGTCCATTACTGACAGCTGAATCGTGGACTCGGGAGCAACCTGTCACATGTGTTGCGATGATAAGCTGTTTGATGAACTTGATAGCCTGAAATAGCCAATAGAAGCACCATTGGGAGATCGACACACATTGCAAGCGGCAGGGCACGGAGTTGTTGCGTTTGAAGTGAACTTGTCAAACGGCAAAAGAAGGAAATGCAAACTACACTTTGTGTTGTACGTGCCGAAACTGTCTGATAACCTGCTAAGTGTGTCAAAAGCAACAGAAGATCTTTTTTTGCCATCTTTTATTCAAACTTTGAATTCAATGTACAATTTTGTTTTTCCATTTTCGTAAATAAACAATAGCTATTTCTTAAATAGCGACCATAATTGTGAAAATTAAAGTGATCGATTAACCAAGTGTATTAGATTAATACGAATTTCGAAAAATATAATAAACATTCCCACGTAGCAGATAATCAAGGTATAACTGAATTAGGACAAATAAATAGTGACTCCGAAAACCTAAACATCAAAAAGAGAAGAACAACTAGAAAATGTTGCGTAAAGGTTATTGTAAGAAATAGGAAAGTGAGTTTCGCACTTATGAAGATATTTCTCCACCTGTAGTAAGAATTTAAACTTATTGAAGAATGCATTTGTATTTGAATACCACTGTTCATATTTTCCTGATAAATATAATACTTCATATGAAAGATAAGGAAATTCATAAGGTGTTTTACTTGAAGACAATAACCAAAACATATATCTTGCTTAGAAAAAACAAATTGTCTATTTTAATATTTTCTGCTCAACATTTAAAATAAAGTTGAAGGTAATATTACACTCCCAAAATAAATGAACCAACGTTTCATCTCTTTCACAACAGAACGTACACCGTGGATTATCCTCCATATTCCTTAAAAATAGTAAATAATTAGTACCTAAAATACGATGTATAAAGCGAAACTGAAAGCATTGAATCTTAGTATCTCTAAGTGAATGGAAAGGAATCTGGAAAATATCTCTCCACTGAAGCTCAACTATATTGAAAATACAAATTCCATTTAGATATTGACTTCGGTGGTGTTACGAATCTCTGAATAAGCTGATTATATAACGTGAAAGGAATGGCATGTTATGTAAAGACACCCAATTGTTATCACCCTGGGTAAATAACTCTTTCCAATGACTGGGAATTGCGTGGATAATACCATAATACGTTGAAAGAGGACAATTAAAGTTATGCTTTTTTTGTCAACGACGAGTGTGATAAGAAACAATAGTTGTCATCTATTAAATCTTTTAAATATGTAATCCCCATGTCCTGTCAGGATTTATAAAAAACAACTTTATGATCAACTTTAATATCATGATTATTCCAAATGATTTGATCCTTGAAATTACAAGTTGGGTTCTGAAATGCAAAACGGGACCAGGCATGGGTAACATCATTTAAAACCTTATTGTCTTTATACGAATAATTACAAACAAATAAACGATGTTTGCCAAAATTCCTTAGATAAAAGTTAAAGTACATTTCCATAATGCAACACTTTTGTCATGATATCGCCTCACCCAAGTAAATTTTAAACCATCAATGAAGCTGTTAAGATGGACTGCTTTTAACCCAACACTGGAAATAGGATTTATTAAAGTAGTACGCCTAATTTTATCGGGTTTTCCTGACCAAATAAACTTATAAATAATCGACTCAATCAACTTAATGAAATATTCAGGCGCGTTCGGAAGATTCTGAAAAAGATAGACAAACTGAGAGATTGCAAATGACAACTAGAACAATTTTACCAATAGGGGTGAGGTCTCGACATGACCACATATTAAGAATATTTTTGAGGCGAGAAAGCTTGGGGAGAAAATTCAGCCGAAACAGACTATCTCTGTCATTACTAACCCAATACCCAATACAGTGATTGGGCCATTGGTCCAATTAATATCATAACTATCTATAAAATGAGGCTTCCTAGTAATCAAAGGGCCAAGTGGATAAATATTGGCCTTATCATAGTTTACTTTAAGACCAGCTGATGCCAATTCAAAATCGCTAATATGAACAATTTTACTCAGAGAAGTGTGGGAACCATCAAGAAATATTGTAGTATCATCTGCATAATGAATAATCCTAATCTCTTCATTAAGAATTGATATACCACGGATAAGTGGATTGGAATTAATATTAATAGCTAAAATTTCAGCGCAGATAATAAAGACATAAGGACTTAAAGGGCATCCCTGTCTCACTCCTCTATAAATAGAAAATTACTTAGATGAATAACCGTTGTTAGTGACTGATGCCGTAGGGTTGCAATAAATAATACGGACCCAATGACAAAAATTGTCAGTAAATTTGAAAAAATGTAAACACTGAAATATAAAATTCCAATTCAACTTATCAAGGCTTTCTCAAAATCAATAAACAGTAAAAAACCCGGGATAGATTGTTCTCTGCAGAAATCAATAGTATCAAAGAATACAGCGAATATTCTCGCCGATAAAGCGACCTTTCATAAAACCAGTTTGATTGGGGCCAATGAGAGAAGAAAGAACTCTTTTTATCCTCGCTGCTAATGCAACAGAAGATGGGAAGATGACCACATTTACTGAGGCTGGTTGTGAAATACTGGATACAACCGACTGTTGGTTGCTGAGGCGACTAGGGTAGGAAGTTTGTACTACCTAGATTGCCAGATCCATCACCAAACGATGAATGCAACTAGGAATGAACGTCAGGTGACAGAGGAAACTATCTGGCATCGATGCTTTGGCCAAGGACAAGTTGGTTGATTGTTCCAACTACGATGTACCAATAGACATTGATTTCTTCGAGCCATGTGCAGAACTTGGGGAAAACCACCGTAGTCAGTTTTCAACCAATTAACACTGTCAACCCACAGGAGAGCCACTTGGCGCACATCGCGTTGTCTGAGGTAAGATGAATACACAGTCTCTGAATGGAGCTGAATATTTTCTGACTGTTATTGATGACAGCACGATTTTTAAAGTGGAAAGCTCTGGTAGAGAAATCAATGGTGGTTAATACTCGTTCGCAAAATTCGAAAACTACCTGAAAACAGAAAGAGTTAGACACGAGCTAAGTGTAACAAGACACCCGTTGCTGAAAGGATGAATCGCGTACGCTGGTTGAGACAGTACGATCAATGTTTGCCGACTCAAAACTGCCACAATAGTTTTAGGCAGAAGCCTTATCAACTGCTGCTTGCACTTGAGAAAGCGAAGTCCAACAAAAGCAGTTGAAGGAATGACACCATATGAAGCTTGCATGGACAGGTGAGAAACCAAATATTGACAATCTTCGAATATTTGGGTGTTACGCATACGCTAATGTATCCACAGATGAGCGACATTTA
>JAIPMN010037029.1:0-15235 GCA_020650975.1 Apostichopus californicus
GTACTAGACTGCACTTCCCCTAATCATGACAAATCCGGAACTATTTGAGGATCTGTTAATTGTCCTGTCTACTTGAACTTGTGACCTCCTGTGTACTTGACCTCGTGACCTCTTGACGACAGCTGGTGGCTTAACTACAGGTGGCAGTCAGACTGGAAGGTCTGAACCATTTATGAATCAACTACGATAACCTCTGAGTATTAACAAAGCAACTTTGTACACAATATGATTGTGCAATTGTGAAATAATTGCCAAGAATTTGCAAATCATATTTAGGAAATTTGATAGTCTCAGTCTTGTTGGGTCATGGAAATGCATAACTGGTGATTTATGGAAAGGAAGTAAGGGAAATTAGTAGATCTATTAAAAGGCAGCTGAAGGATGGGGAAGCTGTACCGTCCTATATACAGTAGAATGAATCATTATGGCCAGTGGCATAGCTAGAGGTTTGGCGCCCGGGTGCAAGAGTAGAAAGTTGCGCCCAACCCCCCCCCCCTCCATACAACTGGAAGAGAAATAAATAACGCGCCAAATTTCTTTTTAACACAGCATGATTACATTACATTTATGTGTATATGGCAATATAGTGTAAACCACTAAAGATATGCACGATAGTTACTGATGAATTGTTTTCGATATATTGGTGCGAAAAAAAAATTAAATATACTGTAACGTAAACAGTAAGTCTTTACGTCAAGAGAAACTTGCCATCAAAAATGCAACTTGGTCTGATTACCTGAGCATGCAATACTCTTAAATGCGTAGTAGCCTGGGTCAACTCTGTACCGTAATACATTATATTGTAGGGAATTCTGTCACGTTTGTAAAGAATCTTGCGACGTTTGGAAACGGGTACCTTCAGTTTAGCTGCTACAGGTTTGTGTGTATCGATGCAACAGAAGACAGTTGCAATCACATTTAAAGATCATCTGTCATACACCATCCACAAAGCTTTACGCACATAGATGACAACAATGAACCGTTCGGCAAACTGTCTTGGTAAAATGAACAAACCGCCGCCTTGGAAAAATGAACAAACCCCGTTGAAGAAATAAACAAACTGCCTTGGAGAAAAGGAACAAACTGCCTTGGAGAAATGAACAAACTGCCGCCTTGGAGAAATAAATAAACCGCCGCCTTGGAGAAATGAACAAACCGTCTTGGAGAAATGAACAAACCGTCTTGGAGAAATGAACAAACCGCCTTGGAGAAATGAACAAACCGCCGCCTTGGAGAAATGAACAAACCGTCTTGGAGGAATGAACAAACTGCCGCCTTGAAGAAATGAACAAACTGCCTTGGAGAAAAGGAACAAACTGCCTTGGAGAAATGAACAAACTGCCGCCTTGGAGAAATAAATAAACCGCCGCCTTGGAGAAATGAACAAACCGTCTTGTAGAAATGAACAAACCGCCTTGGAGAAATGAACAAACCGCCTTGGAGAAATGAACAAACCGCCTTGGAGAAATGAACAAACCGCCTTGGAGAAATGAACAAACCGCCGCCTTGGAGAAATGAACAAACCGTCTTGGAGAAATGAACAAACCGCCTTGGAGAAATGATTCTTTCTACATACATAATTAGACAATATTAATCCATTTCTGATTGAATACTGAGTACGTAGAAACACAGGACAACATGGATAGTACAGGACGTACGTCTTTAATGTATTTCTGTCTAGATGTTGTTAAACTTACAATCTATAGATGATTTTGTCACTATCTGTAATAGTGTTCCACATCTCGTCAGCATGTTTTCAATATAATCAAATCAAGTTCTTTTTTTTTTCGTCTTTCCACCTGCGCCAGATGTCTTCGGGCAAAAGATAGTCTTAGAAAGAATGACAGCATTTTTTTATAGAATGAGCGCTTATTTATGCTACGTCTGTATAATACAGTACCCCCCCCCCCTCCCCGAGCCTTAAATAGTCCATTATCAATTAATTTTTTCCTCATAAGTATGACCCATTGTATACATACATGTATGATAACTACAATATCACTTAGTCTCTGCATAAGTTTAATGCAGGTTTAATGAAGCAATGAGTTTACCTGGTAACCAACAAAGAGGCATTTGTACATGTATGCATCATTCGGAATGAACACGACTGAAGCAAAAGACATCATTACGGTACTTTCAGGTACGTTCTTAAAGGAAGTCTCTGTATAGGCCCCAATTTATAGCATGCTATACAGTAATTGCTAGAAGTTTTCAAAATGTACTTTTCTGTAGGTCTTTACTCTCCAAATTGTACTCAACCATTTTTAAGGAACACACTGTAAGATGACTGAATGTCCCAGCGATGGAAATATGCCTCGAAGGTTGCAATAAAAACAGTTTAAGAATTTTGACCAAAGGTGACCATATTTGAATATCTATCATATTTGGGGCCAATACAGCACACCTTTAAGGTTTTGTTGCGACCACTATATATTATACTACTGTATGTATGGATCCTGTACTTGCCGACCAATCTGGCAAATATTCTAGCTGATTTGGACAGTTTTAAGACAATAATTTAGTTGCTAGACAGTGAATTGTCTATTTCTTATAATTTCAAGACTGTTTTTAACTTACTTATATATATATCAGCATCGATTGATCAAACAGTATGAATGTCTCCCAAAGTCTTCCAACTATTTTCCAATTGGGAAGTTACTGCTTCCGTTTATTTCATGTTTTCTTTTTTATTCTTATCCTTATGAATATTATTATAATTATTGTTACTTTTTGCATTATTTTCATCCCAGGCTTAGATTGTTTGACTATTCTGTTGATTTCCTAAGAGGATGAATATCTTAATCAGCCTCTTGGCTACTCTAAATTAAACCTATTATGAAGTGTATCAATCTCGCCTGCTTGGCAAGTAATGATTCTTCTATATGCCTGTCAAAAAGGCAATTACTGGCAGTTATAATATACCATGCATTGAGTTTCACTTGGTCAAGTTAGATAATACTATGTACAGTATAATGGAAATGAGTCTAATACCAGACTTTTAGTTAGTCACATAGTCGATTGCATGGTAAAAATGGATCACACAGAAGTGCAGTGAGTCTTACCATCTCATAGTTAGTAATATAGATTCATGGTCAAGATAGATCATATGTATCATGATGCATTAGTCTTACCAACTCTTAGTTAGTCACATACAAGTCAATTTCACGGTCAAGACAGATCATATGTCAGTGATGCCAGCAGGGTTTGCCCCTAGGGCCTGAAAGTTGTGGGGACTTGGGATGTCCCAAAGACTATCTAAGCTAATGTTGGAAACTTAATGAAAATCCAGAAAAAAAAATTGCGGTATAGGCTCCAATTTGCATATGCTACAGTGTGTTAGGATAATAGTTAAAAAATTCGTGAAAAAAGATCATGCCTGTTTCAACTGTGACGGAAAGATCGTGTGGAGCCGGAACCATATTTCAAAATGGGGAAAAAGCTGGAATTCCGGCTATTGCCGGAATTCTGGCATCCCTGATATGTACATGTCTGTAATGCAATGAGTCTTACGGACTCATAGTTAGTCTAAATATGGATCATAAAGAAGTGCAGTGAGTCTCTAACTGTCTCCCATACAGATTCATGGTCAAGACACATCATATGTACCATGATGCATTAGTCTTACCAACTCTTATGTAGTAGTTAGTCACATCTATAGTCAACTGCATGGTCAAGACACATCATATGTACCATGATGCATTAGTCTTACCAACTCTTATAGTAGTTAGTCACATCTATAGTCAATTGCACGGTCCAGACAGAGCATATGTACAGAGATGAAAACAATAAGTCTTGTCTTACCATCTCAGTTAGTCGTATATAGTCAAATGCATGGTCAGGACAGACCACAGACCATACAGGTATGTACAATATTGAAAATGAGTCTTACCGTCTCAAAGTTAGTCATAGTCAATTGCAACATCAAGTTCCTAACAATTTTATACCGTATTCTGAGCATTGACACTACCAGATCTGATCTCGATCAAAGTTATGCTGTTTTATACACATTTTGCATTGCATAACATATCATCAGCGCCGAAAATACACAGGGAGCGATGGGCGGTTTCACCCTGTCTTGTCAAAACAGACAGCCCCCCGAAAAACATTGTGGGGGATGAAAAAATAGAACTGTGAGCAAACCCCCCCCCGGTTTTATGTCACTAAGATATGTCATTACTAATTTCATTTACAGTATCAAACAAATCATAAAAGAAAGGACATCAAGATGTTTATATTATATCAATGATTCATTTTCCATATCAAAAGCAGTAAACATTTAACTCATAAAATAGCCCCCTCTACCCCCCAGAATAGCCCCCTTAAAATTGTCACGTCAGCATATTGAGTCCACAGATCGGCGTAGAACCCCGTTCTCTGCATGGATTAAAATCTCCCAAGTATCAAACTGTTTCTACAACAGAGGAATTTTCAGAGTTCTGTGTTGAACTCAAAACCTCTTTCAAAATGCTTGAACCAGTTCGCTTGTACTGCAGGCCTATACAGTATATTCCAGAACCCATGTAGTGAAATGCCACTTGATACTGAAAAAAATATCAAAATTGCCTCTTTTCATGATTTAAAAAGCACCCTCTTTCATATTAAAGAGTGCCCTGTTGTTCAAAACTCTAAGATGAAAGAAAGCCCTTTTGTTGGGAGAAAATCTGTTGTTTATGGAATGCACAGAGGATCCATTTTGTCAGAAGGTTTCGTTGCAGTAATTCCCTTGTTTACAACGAAAAGAAGTATTTAATGCTAATTTATTTTCATTTTTAATGGGATTATATGGCTTCAGATTCAAGGCCAAATGTTGCTTTAATGAGCAAGACATCTCTAAAGCAAGATCTCTAAAAAAAAAAGGTTTTTTTTTGGTATCGCTAAATGAGTTTTACCATTGAAAGTTGAAATAAATAAAATAAGTAAAAGCAGTTACAAATGCCTACAGATGTTCACAAGTCACACTTACAGTGACTGTGCGGTTTTCTATTATTTTCAATGCCAGCAGAAAAATACCATGGCGACAAGTGTAAGTCTGACAGATGACGTTGCTGTTTTGAAATTGATTGAACAATGCATGAACAAGTATATATTTATATCTACACGAGATTGCTTTCATAATAACCTACAGTACCAACTATTAATTCTTTATTGTACGTACCTAGGTACGCACTTACGATCCTAATGCTTCCATGAATGGAAAACCACAACAAAGTCTCCATTATGTATGATGTCTGCAGTCAGTCGATTGTTAGATCAGAAATGTTATGAAATTCAACCTGGATATTAAAGATTCTGATTAATAAATACTAAGCTCAGACTGCTCTTTCACTACCAAAATTTAGCTCTAGACTTTAAATCACTGCACACACACCTTACTATATAACGTACCCGAGCTTCTCCGAGAATGAAGCTCAGCCGTACTGATATCACACAGGTTTGGAGATTCGTAACACTACACTATTCTACCAACCCTTACTCTCTATACACTTTATTCCCTGTGGATTGGGAATGGAAATTCAACCAAACACTTGGGGTAGAATTTGGAATGATTGGAAGAGACTTGAAGTCTGAAAAATATGTTAAGTGTAAAGAAATATGTGCACATGATGTAGACCTCATGAAATGTCTTAAATTCAGGTGGAATTGATCAGTACCGCACACTGTGTCCATAGTGGGATCCTGAAGGGGCTGCATGATCCTGCAGCCAGGCTGTGTGGGTTTTTAATCCTATCTGCTATGCACTTACTTATCACACAATAGGCACTGCTGGTCTGCCAGAGATACATCTCTGACATTGATTAATATTACTGCAGCCTGGCTGCATGATCCTGCAGCCAGGCTGTGTAGAATGTTAATCCTATCTGCTATGCAGTAGTTATCACACAATAGGCCACTGCTAGTCTGCCAGAGATAAATCTCTGACATTGGTTAATATTGCTGCAGCCTGGCTGCATAATCCTGCATCCAGGCTGTGTAGGATGTTAATCCTATCTGCTATGTAGTACTTATCACACAATAGACACTGCTGGTCTGCCAGAAATAAATCTCTGCCATTGGTCAATATTGCTGCAGCCTGGCTGCATAATCATGCAGCCAGGCTGTGTAGGATGTTAATCCTATCTGCTATGCAGTAGTTATCACACAATAGGCACTGCTGGATAAATCTCTGACATTGGTTAATATTGCTGCAGCCTGGCTGCATGATCATGCAGCCAGGCTGTGTAGGATGATAATCCTATCTGCTATGCAGTAGTTATCACACAATAGGCACTGCTGGATAAATCTCTGACATTGGTTAATATTGCTGCAGCCTGGCTGCAGCCATATTGCAGGGACTTTTGCAGCTGCTGCAGCTTTTCTTTTTGACATGGTGCAGCCTATTAACTAATGGGCAGAGTTTTCACAGATTTCAGACAAAGTAGAGTACTGTAGATGAGGAAAGTGAAATAGTAGCGAGGAGACAGGTAAGAGGGAGTTCAGTAATCTGATGGGGATCAATCAGTACACAAAGGAAATCAATATTTTACATGGTGTTATTAAGAAGGAAAGCTAGGATACTGTAGTATCTAACACTCTCCTCATGTAATTTAATGAAAAAAGAGTTCAGATTTTACTTCCATACTTCAGCAATAGACTTTCTCCACCTGTGCAAGGTTTTAATATTTTAAATATGAGGAGCAAAAGTGGCATTTTGCCAGAGTCTGAAATGTCAAATGAGAAGGAAAATATTGTATACACAGAGTAATATTTACTGCAAATCCCCACTGAATAGCACAGATTAAAATTAACCTGGAATGTTATTTACAGCATCAAATGATATTACAATAACAGAATTCCTTGAGAACTTTTTATCTCAAGAACAATTTAGCCAAACAATGCTGATTAATGTTCCATTGTAATAATTCACACACAAACAGGACATGGAAGCAATTGAGAGGTCCCTGGGTTCCCTCTCCTGACACACAGTAACTTTTTCGAAATTATGCTGTACTTCCCATCAAGCTGACAATCCGTATATCAATTAAAAGGTTTGCTTGCAAAATTTACTTGCATATTTTTTTCCGAATCGCTTGATGCTGTAACAATTTTCAATCCATTATCACTCACATTTCTAATATAAATATGTTTTAATATTTTCATACAAAATCCCCCCCCCCCTATATATTAGACTTTCCCTAAACACCCTTTCTGAAGATTAAACCTCTTGAAGATTTCAGCAATTCCATGATCAAAGTCTTTGGGGTTTTCAACTTCAAATAATGGAGTAACAATTTTAAAATTTTCCTTTGAAGGGAGGGAAAAGGGGAGAGGAAAGGAGATAGAGGGAGGGCAGACTAAGAGTAGGTTTGAAAACAAACAATATATTTCTGTAAACAGGTCCTATAGTGAATAGAAAACAAAAGGTTGACATTTCCTTCATCAAGGGAGTTGTAGCTGCAATTACATTTACAGTGTTCTTGTGCCTTTAAAATAAGAGTGACAAAGTTTTTACCCTTTTAAATGGTAACGTTTCGGTGAGAGGAGCAAATGTAAGCAAATCCACAAAATTGTGCGTAGATGCTAAACCAACGTAACTATTGCTAAATGTGTAATCAGTAGACTTTCGACACAAATAGCCATAGATTCAAAGCACATCATTACAGAACTTGGCCCCAAATTTTGTATTTGACAATTGCTAAAAAGCTTTGCTTTTAAGTGTTATACTAATCTTGAAGTTCTGCCCATCCAAAATAACTATCAGCTACTTTAAACTGCAGCAGTGGCTTAATTAGACGATTGAATTGCCTCAGGGAACGAAAAGGCTTTCACGGTGACAGTAAACTTGTTTGTTGAATTCTGAACATAAGTAACCGTCGTCATTGTGGCCTCCAATAATATGTTTACAATAATAATATAATATAATATGATTATAGATTTGTGAATAACGACATCCAAGGTGCTCTGTCGCTCACCTGAAGTTAACAACATGTTTCGCTTGAATTTAAAGTCATTAAAACAAAATTTTAATTATCATGATCATTTATTCTGCACAAAGGAGCAGATGTCATCATCAAGTTTAGCCTTATTTAAAGAAGCATTTCCTGACATTTCTTATATTTTACAACTCCATATTTTGGACAACGAGAACAGCTACATATTTATATATAAATACAGTAGCTGCGTTTATACTAACGCTGGTTTTTTTCTTCTTTTTCTTATCCTTGAACTGTGCCATATCCAGGCTAGAACTCTGCCTAAAGTTGACTGTATCCATTAAACAATTCAGGATCAATACCAAATATAAACTATTCCAAAAGTTTCAAAGCTCCAGAGGCCCTGCCCCGGTTGGTGCTTTGAAGGCCCACTTCATATGGAGAAACATCCTTTGATGCAGTGATTCTGTCAGGAAACACCTGTTACTGTCAGTCTAATAAGGTCTGCATGCCCAGGAGGGTACCAACAGGTTGAAATCCCACTAAAATGGGGACTTTCTCACAAAAGGTTATAATATCGGCATAGATTGGGGAAGATTGGGGGAGAAAAATAGTAAGAGTTTAACTACATTTCGTTGTTAGTGTAAGCAAACAAGACTTGTTATCATTAATGATTTGCTTCTTCTTTTATTAAAGGCATTGAAGACTCGCCCCAAACCGTGTGCCGCGCTCTGAAAAAGTTAACTTTCTGTTGCTTGAATGACATTTTTTTCAAGTCGCTAAAAATGCAGACAGTAATGAAACGTGATACCTTGTTATCTTTTATCTAGACATGAGATGTCCGCGCTGCCATGTACACTGTGTTGTGGGTATTGACCGTAGCTGTATGTATTGACTGTACACTAGTGTCTAATTACAGACGGTAGCAAGCTGTGTGTGTATTTTCTGGGATCGATGGTGGTGTCCAACACTTCTGTTACACCTCATTCGAAACTAGGTCAGATTACCGGAATTAGACGTTTCTTTTTGCGTGAGTCTTCACACCCTTTAAAGATACAGTGGCATGGCAATGGATACAGGCTTCCTTGTGCTGGAGATTCTCCTCATTGACTGTGTTAGGGAGTGATTCGGAGAGTTGAATGACTGACGGTGAAATCACTATCAGTTCGTGAATCCCCCCCCCCCAGCCCCCCGAATAAACGATCGCATACTACACACAGAAGTAGTGTGTAAATCTTCAAAACAGTTACTGTAGCAATCTGACATACATGTAACCATCAAAAGCAGTTCAAAGTGAACAATTGCTGAACCGATGAAACAGCTGGTGAATCATAAGCAACGATGATAAAGATAAGATAGGATGAGAAAGATTGATAACGGTTATCAAGAAGCGATACAAAGAGAGATGCCTGCACAAGAGGCTGGCAATTACCGAAGGGAGATGACCATATACACACACAAACAATTGCCAGATGCTAGAGCGTAATGCATAAGGTTATATGAGGTGAGGGAGTACAAGCTGTGAATTCATGTGCAACCATGCTTGAACACCATTCTGAGTTATGTACTAACCTGAGTGACTCTCCAGTTAATCGCGAGTGAATCGCGAGTAATTCAAGTTGAATGACTGTCAGTGACATTACTATCAACAAGTGAATCCCCCTGAATAACATTCATATTATTCATATTCATATTACAGGGTACAGAAATAGTACCATCTTGTATAACAGTGACTGGAGCAACACACACTGTACCTGTGCAATACCATGATTCACCATACTGAGTTATATCCCAACCCAAACCATCTTTAAAATTGTCAGTCACATCAAATCCTCTCCTGAACCTCCGTAGCCAAGAGGAGCAAACCCAACCTGACCTCTGACCAACAGCACCCATCCTCCTCCCCCCTCCCTTCCCCAACAACCTCTTCATCTCATCCTCCATAGCCAAGAGAAACAACCAAATCATCATCATTAACTCTGATAAACATCACCCACCATCCCCCCCCTCCCCCTCCCACAACAACCTCTTCACCCCACCCTCCAAAGCCACAAGAAGCAACCTCAACCATCATGTGTCTATGTGATCGAGATAACTCCCCTTAACAACTTTCCCCCACCCCTTCCCCCCCCCAAATTTGCCAAGAAGAACTCTTATTCCATTCAGGAGACTAAACAGGGCTTTATGTTCCTTCACACACTAGCCTTGTTCATTATCACATAATTTATGTTCTGTAATAGAGAGGGAGTTAAAATGCAACTGCTGAACACTAAGATTATGGTATTTGTTTCAGCAAACAACAGTTAACATTCTACCTTGTAAATATGAGAAGAAAAAACAAGGAGAAAGTAAGATTCAGTTCCTGGAGAGGGAGGGCGGAGGGGGGAGGGGAGCAAAACGATATCACAGATTTACAGCACAACTATTGAACAGCCCCTAATCATGACCTTTTAAACTGCTGTAGGATATCTTCCCAAACTGTGCAAGATTTTGTCTTTACATTTGAGGTGAGCCCTTCCTGACACCATTTGTCACGAAGGTTTCTTTCACCAAAGGAAAAGATGTTAGCTGGATTTGTGCACCACAAATCAATGAATAAAGAACAACGACAGTTTGGCAGCTGTAGAGAGTTTTAGCAGGAAAAATCATTACCAGCTACTGTATTACCATAAATAGATTAAAGTTACGATAAAATTAAAGAATTTTCGCTCGCTTGTTCATTCTCCCGACTAATAAACATCTCACAGCATTGCTGCCTGAGCTGTGTGCCTTCCTCTCTTCATCTGAAACAACACATTTCCCATCTTTCTCATATCCCGCTTATCTTCCACCCTGCACAAGCCCTCCTGCCCCCCCCCCCCGATTATGTCTCAGAAAAATCAATATCTCTGTTGAAATGAAGGAGAGAAGCCGAGCTCAGAATACCCCGCACACTACTACTTCAACGAGTCCGAGGCAATTCCCGTAGTCCACTGCGTATATTTCAACTTCTAGAAACCATATCTTAGAAAACCCTGACTGGTTCCTGCACGTAATAAATGTGCATTTTAAAATCCACGTCTATGACCCGAGGGGATACGGAGTGATGTTGCAGTTTGTTGGAGAATTACACTACCTGATTGGATATTACTTTATTTGTTATTCCTGGTTAGGCGAAGACAGACATCCCTCTTCTTCGGAGTGAGACAAAACAAATAAATGATGAATCTGTGCCACGGTATCCGATCGAGCCGGCCAGTTTATTTTTAGAATCTATTATCTCACTGGACTACTACTGATGGTAATACTAACGGGATGCAGCCATGCTGGACGAACACGATAAGCAATCCGAGGTCTAATTTTTTTTTTTTTTTTAAAACTTTTGCTGGTTATTCTTTTCAAAGCATCCTGGACTCTCTCTCTCTAAGTTTACAAGTGCAGACAGCAGAGTCGATCCTCGTGCACGGAAGGACGGATCTATCATGGATGGAATGAATTTATTAAAGTAGAGCAGATTTACTTAATTTACAAACTGGTTATTTCTTGGACATCTTCGCCTTTAAGTTTTGACCGTTCAAATAGAACTTTCGGCTCTTCTGATGCTATGGGATATCATCTGTATTCATGTACCGTAGCCTACTGGTGGTAAACGTAGCTGGTCTGGTCAGCTGTAAAATCCACTGCTAATCATTACTTCTTACCCTACATTTCAACTTAATACCCTGATTCAGAGTTAATTTCCCATTTCTGTTCCTGAACTGCAAGCTGGGATTCAGGACTAGCAGATTCACCTCTTATGGGGGAGCAGCATACAGTTTACACAACAGCCCACCTTTTTAAACCATTGTCCCCCTCCCCACCCCCCACAAATAGAAACTCACCAGTTAACTACACTAGAGTAAAACTCTTACATCCCTCTGCAATATTGTGATAACAGCTTTAATATCACTCCCCAAAACCATGACAACCCTTGAAAATCTCACATACTGTACGATACTGTAAACAACCGAGACGTAACGTTGTATCAAACATTATCGAACGGTCCTCTCACATGCATTCGGGTTGGGTTGCACATAGTCAATCTTTACTAGTACGTGAAATACTATACCACACACTTATTTCTGCATATCTACTTTACATATTGGACAAAACTCCATATATGCGACATATATCTATATATTACTTTGCTTTTCTCAGGCTCTCTCCTCTTAACATAAACTTGATTGAATTTCAAGTTTACAGCACATTAAAGCCAAACTTTGTGAAATTGGAAAATCTTCTTGGAATGTGTTTCTTTACCTAGAACTAATTGGAGAAAATTGGAGATGGTTACCATGGTCACGGATTCATGTGGAGCAATAAATCTGGGTGGTATGTTGAACATACCATACACTGATTTACTGTAAGTACTGTGTATCATCAATGATACTTCCCTACAGTATAAGTAAGGCATACTGTATATGACAGAAAACATCATAACACTTATGTTTTTGTCTGTACTTGGAAGTACACACAGTCAATGCATGTTTTACCTTGCATCAAGTCAAATCACCAAAGGCTACCATTATGATGCATGGACCAATGCTTGTATCTGGTCAATTAATACTGTATTCCAAATTCCCCTTTTTTTTCAGGTTTTCAAGATTTTCAGCTGTAAAATATGCTAATTCCCTGGAATCCCCCCATTCGTTGCTCAGTGCAGGCCTACTGTAAAAATATTAAATTCTACTCTAATAAAACTCACCCAAAATATGTTCTTTCAACTGCATGAACAACAGACTACAGAGCACTATTGAATGGCATTATTAAAACTCAAAATATTTATCCTTGACAAATTTGTAAAGTGTTAAAACTGAAAGTGTATTGAAACTAATGCATTGTAAACATGTCATTTGAGTCTATATAAAAGTCTCAATTGCTTTCCTGTTGAGTTTTACACTCAAGAAACTGACCTACGTAATAGTACATAAATGTATTAGCCTAAGTGGAAAAGCTGAAGACCTACACATGCTTAAAAAGGACATTTTCTCAAAATGTTTAAAGTGGTACAGATATACAACCTGGGCTAAATGGCAACCTTTTTTATTTTGTTATAATGATCTTCAACATGCCAAAATTAATTTTGTGCCTAAACGGTATCCTACAAAGGTACGGGATTTTCTTTAGCAATGTCATAATGTGTCGAACAATTTCACATTGTGGACGTGTTGAACATTACAATCACTGCTACTCACAACAGAAATTTGACGATATTTCACAAATTTCTGTGTAGGAATGTTGACTTGAACCACTGGCCAGATATACAGTGTGTTAAGTTTATAAATAACATTAATAAATGCAATTTTACAGTATTTATGCCCCAAAATGGCACACTCCTTTTTCAATGGATTTCTATTTATAATCCTATTGTAGGCTGGCTTCCAGAACGTAATTAGAAGTGAATTATATTCTTGCCAAACTGGAAATTAAGTTAACAATTTAGAGTTGGCTCCAATGTTGTTTCCTGTACAGTATATATATAATTGCATTTCACTTGACACATTCACATCGTTTACATCCTAAATTGAACCTAACAATGGCTTTTCTGGTGTCAGCATCAAAATGGCTGTATGAAAAACATACAAATGGTAAACAAATATCAAAATCTGAAATTCATCTGTATGCAGCATATAAGTCTGCACGTAATACTGAAGATTGGTTTATGGCAGAGAATAGGACAAACACTGTACAGCTTTGCAAAGGAGTGCATTATATTGTATATAGTGAATGTAGAAAGACCTGAGATAAACCCCACAGAGACAAGTGACAAAACCTACAAGAAGTTAACACAGCACACTATCAACCTATCCTTCAAACATTTGGCTTGTAACTGTCTACTATACATGTACTCTCTTGCATCTAAAGCAAACTCTACTTTTATAAACTAGTATCTGAACTTAGAAGGCCAGAGTATCTAAACTGTGATATAATAGATTCAACAGCAACCGACCCTATGCCACAACTAACCGATCCTATGCCACAACTAACCGGTCCTATGCCACAACTAACCGATCCTATGCCACAACTCACCGATCCTATGCCACAACTAACCGGTCCTATGCCACAACTAACCGATCCTATGCCACAACTAACCGGTCCTATGCCACAACTAACCGGTCCGATGCCACAACTAACCAGTCCGATGCTACAACTAACCGATCCTATGCCACAGCTAACCGATCCTATGCCACAACTAACCGGTCCTATGCCACAACTAACCGATCCTATGCCACAACTAACCGGTCCTATGCTACAACTAACCGATCCTATGCCACAACTAACCGGTCCTATGCCACAACTAACCGATCCTATGCCATAGCTAACCGGTCCTATGCTACAACTAACCGGTCCTATGCCACAACTAACCGATCTTATGCCACAACCAACCAGTCTTATGCCCCAACTAACAGATCCTATGCCACAACTAACCGATCCTATGCCACAACTAACCGATCCTATGCCACAACTAACCGATCCTATACCACAGCCTAACATTGTGTTGAATTACCCACAGCATCAGTCTATGTCTGAAGCAAGCAAACCCCGATACCAACTGGATCAACCCTTCATATCAAGATAAATGATATCGAGGCAGATTCAACCAGGCTCCCATCCACATCCAACATCACACTGATACCTTTCTGTATCTGGTCATAGAGGGCGCACAGTGTTAAAAGGTTACCAGTTCATTCTAGGCACGGTAGAAGGCTAAGGTTGTGGGGAGAGAGGTAAGCGAGGAAAGAAATAAATTCTGGAATTGCAATCACTCTAAGATTAAGACCCCAATGTTCCTTTGTGTCCACAAGATGATCTTGCACCCCAACAGTTGTAGCCATTATCATGAAAATATTCCTGAACATAAAAAACACTGCATTGCTATGGGCCAACCTTATCTGAAACTAAACCCACTGAGACTGGGCCCTGACCCTTTTGTATCAATATATTTCAACTGAGCTCAAGGTCTAAATTAATCTTCCATATCACCGACATGCTGATATCATACTGTACATCGACACATTACAGGCCTCTATCTTAAGATCTAACACTATTGTAGTAGCCTCTTGACATTATGGCTGTAAAGTGATAATCATCATTAGGGACTGTCACCCTATATTAAAGACCAATGTCATCTTCAGATAACCCTTTTATATGGAGAGCCTCCTGTAACGTTAAACAACCCAAAAAATTTGACACCTTTACAAAACGGAAACAGTGAACCACAAAGTGTGTACATGACCAAACTGTCAGCCCCTTCAAGCCGCTAATTCTCACACTATAACAAATCATCAAATATTCATATTCATCCC
>JAIPMN010037037.1:0-30279 GCA_020650975.1 Apostichopus californicus
TGGCGTTTGAAGCCGTATTTACGGAAAGTTGTGCATGGATGGTGTTGTAGTAATGTAGATAAACCATTCTAAGACATGAAAAATTTTCATTTCATAACCTCTTTAAGGTCAATATCCATGAATGTACCGAATAATCGATCTTGCTTGGCATCGTTTGAGTAAACTTCAGAAACGATTAAAAGGTGATATTGTATATGCTAGAGATTATTGTGCTTTCATGCAAGATATCATCTCCAAGGGATTTGCAGAAAGGGTTCCTGTTGGTCAACTTACTTCACAAAACGCTATTGTTAATTTCATACCACACCATGGAATCTATCATCCAAAGAAACCTGGCAAAATTCGTGTGGTGTTCGATTGTACTGCTACGTTTAAGGGTGTCTCACTTAACGATTATTTGCTAACAGGACCTAATCTGACAAATACACTTGTTGGGGTTCTCTGCCGACAAGAGAGTGTTGCATTTATGGGTGATATTGAAGCAATGTTTTATCAATTTAAAGTAAATAAGGAACAAAGAGATCTTGTACGGTTCCTTTGGTGGAAGAATGGTGATTTTACTAGTGAGCCTGTAGAATATCGTATGACAGTTCACCTCTTTGGGGCAGGGTCATCTGCCGGGTGCGCTAACTTTGGACTTAAGCAGATTGCCTCTGATTATGAGAAACAATTTGGGCCTGACGTAAGCCACTTTATTCATCAAAATGTTTATGTTGATGATAGCTTAAAATCAGTACCTGATGCCAAAGAAGCTATTGATCTCATTTCCAGAACGAAAGATGTTCTGAAGAAAGGAGGTATTAGATTTCATAAGATAGTATCAAATTCAAGAATTGTGATGAGGTCTGTTCCCTCAGAGCATCAAGCTGGAGCTACTAAGGATTTGGATCTTTGTTTGGATCCCTTACCCATAGAAAGAGCATTAGGTGTAGAATGGTGTACTGAGTCTGATGTATTTGAATTTAAAATCACCTTAAAGGATCAGCCCCTTACTAGGCGTGGAATTCTTTCCACTGTGAGTTCTGTATACGATCCTTTAGACTTTGTTTCTGCAGTTGTCCTTATAGGGAAGCAGATTCTTCAAAGTCTGTGTAATGATCATATGGCTTGGGATTGCCCTCTGCCTGATGAGTTGAGAGCAACTTGGGAAAATTGGAGAAGAAACCTCTGTAAATTAGACGAATTAAAATGTTAACGTTGTTATAAGCCTATTGGTTTTGGTAAGGTTGTCAGAGTAGAACTACATCACTTTTGTGATGCAAGTACTAAAGGCTATGGTCATTGTTCGTATCTTCGTCTTCAAAATGGCTTGAACCAAGTACACTGCGCCTTTGTCATGGGAAAGGCAAGAGTAGCACCGATAAAGGCAATCACAATTCCTCGTTTAGAACTAACTGCAGCCGTATTATCAGTCAAAATCAGTATTTTACTTCGAAAAGAGCTTGAGTATGATAGCATTAGTGTATTAGTGGTATTAGGTTACATTAACAATAAGGCACGTAAGTTCCATGTTTTTTGTTGCCAACCGTGTCCAACAGATCCGAAATGCAACAGATCCCTCTCAGTGGAGGCATGTAAAGGGTTCTGATAACCCTGCTGACCACGCCTCAAGAGGCTTGACTACAGAGGAGTTGCTAGGATCCAATTGGCTCACTGGACCTAAGTTTATTAGAAACGTTGAACCCCCTTTTGAGAGTCATCCTAATGCAAATCTTTCTGCTGATGATCCTGAAGTTAGAAGGGTCAATTCATTACTCATCCAAACGGAAGGGTTTCCTTCTTATTTGGAGGTAGAAAGACTAAAGCATGTCTCAAGTTGGTTCAAAGCAAAAAGAGCTATTGCTGTCTGCTTGCTTCTGAAGCTTAATCTAAAGACTGGCCTACGTATTCATAGTAATGCTCGGGAGTCATCTGGGTGTATTGGGGCCAAGGAACTGAAAACAGCAGAGCTTGAAACTGTAAGAATGGTACAAGCTGATGCATTTAAGGTAGAATTAGACTTTCTGAGAACCTGCAAAACTTGAAGGAATGAGCTTGCTACATGTTTAAGGACAAGACCTCTTGGTGATCTTGATCCCTTTCTGGATGATCATGAAATTATGCGTGTCGGTGGACGCCTTTGTAAGTCCAGTTCAGAATTTCATGTAAGGCATCCTGTAATATTTCCAAAGACTGGTCATGTAACAAATTTACTTATATACCACTTCCATGAGAAGGTTGAACACCAAGGTCGTGCTTTTACAACCAACGAGATTAGGGCAAATGGTTTCTGGGTTGTTGGTTGCAGTAATGCCGTTGCCAAAGTCATACGTGGTTGCGTCAAATGTAAACAATATCGGGGTAAGCTTAACCAACAAAAAATGGCAGATCTACCAGCAGATCGAGTAGAGGCATCTCCTCCATTTACGTATTGTGGTGTAGACTGTTTTGGTCCTTGGTATGTGAAGGAGGGTCGAAAGCAGCTGAAACGCTATGGTGTCCTCTTTACTTGCATGGCTTCTAGGGCAGTACACATAGAAGTGTCTTGTTCACTAAGTACTGACTCTTTTCTTAATGCATTAAGACGGTTCTTAGCCGTTCAGGGTCCCATTAGAGTATTGCGCTCCGATCAAGGAACTAATTTTGTTGGGGCTAGTAACGAACTCAAGAAGGCTCTAGCTGAGACGGATCACAATAGTGTCAGTAAGTTCCTTCTGAAACAAGGATGTGATTATTTCGAGTTCAAGTTTAACGTTCACCATGCTAGTCATATGGGAGGAGTATGGGAACGTCAGATTCGCACTGCTCGCAATATATTGAATTCTACGTTAGATAAGCATGGCACTCAGCTAGATGACGAGTCACTTACAACATTCATGTGTGGGGTAGCTTCAATAATTAATAGCCGCCCATTGTCAGCGGACACACTCTATGATCCTATGTCTTTGGCACCATTGACCCCAAACCATTTGATCACCATGAAGTCAAGGGTGCTCCTTCCCCCTCCAGGTTCTTATGATTCTACAGATGTGTATTCACGCAAACGTTGGCGTAGAGTCCAGTATATGACCAATGTTTTTGGTCTCGGTGGAGAGTAGAATATCTGCAAAATCTTCAGGCACGTCAAAAGTGGTCTAAGCCCTCTCGTAACATAGAGATAAATGATGTTGTATTGGTCAAGAATAAACATTTGCCTCGAAATGAGTGGCCATTAGCCAGGGTGGTAGATGTTATTCTGGGTGATGATAACTGTGTAAGAAAGGTTAAGGTCGCAATAAGTGCACATATAGATGATAAAGGCAAACGTAAGGGTAAGGTAACAGTGCTTGAACGGCCAATACACAAAGTGATTGTTTTGGTAGCAAACTCGAATGCGTAGAATTGCTACAAGGGGCCATCAGGGTTTTACAGCTTAAGTTATGGTTAAGTGCGTGTTCTGAATTTCATTTATATTATGTTTGTTGTGTTTCACAAATTTTGTTTCGAAAATAATACAAATTGTTTCATTTCTATTTCGTGTTGAATTGGTGTATTTCTATGTTAGAAAATGAATTAAATTCATTTTGAGGAGGCATGTAAGTGTGCCTCATGTTTATGCAGTATGTCAGGTCATGCCCTCTGTTAGGTCATTCGTGCATGTGCCATTGAGAGTTCCAGGGACCTCACTTGCATTCCAGATCTGCGTAAAGTCAGTTGTGAACAGATACCTTATATATATACTTAATACTATACTTGTAACTTGTGCCAGGGTGTGGCAGCCTGTGCAATCTAGAGCCATACTGTGTGACTTTGTCACGGGAATTTCGTTTCACTAAGAGTAAAGGATACCAAAGAGTTTTCACGGATTCACTGGATTGAATATAGAAACGTGCGTAATCCAGTAGAAGCCTTATAGTGTCCTCCTTACTAGTGTACTTCTCTACACCACCACGGCTACATTGACATTTTGAACATCTTCTCCAGTGTAATTCAATAATATTACAATATAAAAGAGATATATACCATGTCCTTTTCAGATAATGCATGAATCATATCTTCACAAATCGGCAGCAAATTCGGAACATTGTAATTAAGTGTTATTTGAGGACTAGCAGTGTGTCAAACTTTAATTTACCCAGATATAATAGTCACGGATCTAAATGTGCCTGGGGAAGTAACAGGCCAACTGAAGAACAACCATGAATCAATAAGAAATTGGTAACATATGTTCAACATTAACTACTCGATTGAACATCGAGTAACGTTTGGAAGAGGCTTCCTCTTCGAGAGCTGATTCATTCAGTCTTCAAAAGGCGACATAAAATTTTAAATGGCCACGGTTATTTGCCAAGGTTGGTGCATCAAGTTTGGTGATGACTTTCTCCCTGAGATACAATATCTTGTCCCTTGGGTTTGGCCAGTTCCAATTGGGCCCAGCTGGCTGCATCACTGTCATTTGTACGTTGTTCTGGTCCCCTTTGCTTCTATCACACCGGGTACAATACCAGCATTGCCACTCCCTAAGCAGGTTGCATTTTCTGTGGCCTCCCCATCTCCATGGGGGTTATTCCTTTCAGCAGAGCTGTTGCTATCATCTGTAATGGTGAAGGAGATGACATTCTTGTTCTGTACCTGCAAGTGATGTTTACTGGCCATTCCAACGAGTTGCTTGGCATTCTCAAATACAGATTTCAGACCGAGGTCGCTATTTCTCGCCTCAATTTCCACCTTGGGCATCCCAGTGGCTGCTGCCACGAAGCTTTCCGCATGGGTAATGAGTGCCTTCTGAGATTTGACTTGGCTCCATACATGACGCTTCACTGCTCCAGCAATCCCATCCACAGGACCCTTCCCATGAGAAGTACTAAAGAAGTTCCACCAAATCTCGAGATTGTGCTTTTCTTGAAGGCGGATAATAGTAGCAGCGAAGAATCTGTTCTTAAATTGTGAAGCCGGACCATCCGACCAGACGGATACAGACTTAAAAGCTTGGGGTAGGCCATCAAGAACTTTTTCCACATTTGCCACAACTGTATCCTTGGAGTGGACCAGGCTGCCTGATGCAACAACACTGGAATGGAGGAAACCGGAGTGACACACTGCTACTGTGAACAGGCTCACCTGTCGTTGGTTCCAGTGGGCACTCTGGATTTCATCTTGAGATACACATGTGTAGTTCTCAGAGAAGTCTATTTGGATCAGGGCCTCGGTAGGATTGAAGGAAGTGGATCCAGCCCTTTCCCGCTCCAGGTTGTAGGATGCAGCCTGGTGTCTTTTGATGGACAAACTGGGGAATGAGAGTGCAGATGTACTCTGCTAATTCAACAGTGGTGCCTTCCTCAACAAATTTTGTGAGCATGTTGTCTTCCCTTGTTGGATTTTGGCAGAGAAGCTTGGCAGGTAGGTCATGGGAGTATGCAGGAAATTCTGGAGAAGCATCGTGTAAACTATTTACAGCATACATAAAGTTCTCATGATATCTGTACATGGATACGTTATTTGGTAGCTTGTTGCTTAACAGGACATGTTTTGGATGCAATTCGGCAAATTTGCTCTTGCCGACCTTCATGTTGGGATAGTCCTCCGGGAATAGGGCGAACGTTTCATGGTGGATTACGTCAAATATCTCATTTGCTTCTTTATTTTGCCCCCTTCTTTTGGCCAGATGTTGACCACATCCTTCCTGCCTGGCGCCTGCCGACTGATGTCATCTCGCTGATAAAACTGCTGGATAACTTGAACAGTTTCATTGCTGAGACCTCTCGGGTTAGTGGTTGGTGGCGTAGCAGCAGTTGTTGTAGTCGATGGGTGAATGTCGTCGCCTAGCTCAGACCTGCAGATATTACGACAAACAGCTTTCCAGCGGTGTTGTTTCGGGCAATCTGTCGCGTACTCTTGCTGTTTTGCTTTTGCGTATGCTCGTGCACTGCTGAAAGGCAACTTCTTCATGGCCTCCTTCGTCTTCCTCTTCTCCCGGTAGGATGCAACTCGTCGTCTAGTGGCAACCCTCCTAGCTTCTTGCTGAATCTTCTTCATGGGTGATGGGAGAGTACTCTCCAGGCGTCGTACTAACCCTAACCCCTACTGCCCTCTTTTATTGAGCAAGTATTTACAAGACAATGATAGGCATTTCCTGCATTGTTTCAGTGTGTTAGCTTGGTTACTCACGTTACACGGTTACTCACGTTACACGGTTACTCACGTTACAGATTTCTGTGATCTATCAATCAGACATGATGGGTCTCTCCTCATTAGTGATCTTGTTTCCACCCTTGGGACTAGTACTAACGAAATTATGGTTATCAGATATCCACTTGTTAAAGAAATGTCTCATAGAGAAAATGTTTTTTTTTCGGTTACTCACGTTACATCAGTGATTGAGGCATGAAGAATTTCTGTTCTGAAGTTGACATGAAGAAATATTGACATGATTTTCTGCCATAACACAGTCAACATGAGTATCTATCATAATACATAATAAATGTACTAAATACTATCTGATGAGTGTTATATAGGATGGAATGGAATGTATGATGCATTTTCAGGATTATTTGGAGTTCTCATCCTCCTTGATTATCTGAGTTATGTATTCAAAATTTGTGTATTGGAGAAAAAAATTGCTTACCTATTCCACAAACTTAGATATGTATACTACAACATAAGACTGATTGCTGGTTGAAAACTTACACTTCTTATTTTTAGGCCATGTCTCCTCCATCATGGAATTGCCCATATGCTTTATGCCTATATTTCGAAGAACTACCAAGAAGTTTGTAACATACATATTCTCAGGCATGTACAATTCAGTGCACACACACATTCGTTACAGGCATAAACATACCGTGAGGCATGCATTGTATGCACGAGAGGAAAGAATATTATAACATATTGGCCAAGACTAACTACTGCCAAGAAATGTACTTAAAAATCCTAGGCTACTATATGTGTCCGTGGAATTTCCTAAATCAAGAGCAGTTCTGTTCTAATTACCTCAAGTTACTTCGGTATTTACACTACAGAGCACCATGCCCAGTTCGTACAGAATATTTCACCACACTGTATTTCTCCTCAAGGTATATTTTTATTTCCCCTTAATGTAATATGGTATAGATTCCAGCCACTGCCCTAAAGACCTACTTTCAAATCCTGGTACACTATAAGAAAAATTATTTATTCAAGAGCATTCCTCTTTCTATCATCTGAAGTTACTCCTACACAAATTAAATTTGCACAGCACTGGTTGATTGTTCCTCACAGTAAATGTTTATACATTGTACTGTATTTCTCCTCAATGTGTGTTTGTACTAAGATAGATTGTAGTATTTGCAGCCTAGTGTACTTTCCTTGTCACAGCTATACTCCCATACATTTTTGTTGCCCAAAGAATGTCGCTGGTAACTCTTTTGATTGATACATAGGGTCTACAACATTCTTCATAAGTTTTGTAATGTTTTCCTTTGAATAAAGGCAGATTTGCTTTGGAAAGCGAAGAAGCCGATCAGGTTTGCCAAATAGGCCCACTTCCACCAAAATGCATATTTAAGCCCCCCATACCACAGTGAACAGTCACCTGATCTAAGATTGGTTTGTACATTGCCAGATGGTCGATAATCCCTACATAAAATTACTTTGCACAACACTGGCAAGTTCTTCCTGACATTAAACTTTAACACATTGTATTGTATTTCTCATCAAGGTGTGTTTGCATTTCCTTTAGTGTCATATGGTCAAGATTCTAGGTATGCTAATTTCCGTTGAAGAAACATGAGCTAACATGGAATGGAACTTGGAAGTTAAAGATTTTGTGATTTGCATAAGTTTTACACCTTTATTTAGAGGAAAATAAGAAATAATTTTGCGATCATTAACATAAATGATGAAAAGCAGAGGCTCAAGGATAGAATGATACCAAACAGATCAGTATTGTCATTGTTGGAAACTCATAATGTGTGTTGTTTGAATAGCTACTGATCCAGCCTGATCCAGCCTGACAATTTTCCAGGGAAACCATATAGGCTTTCAGTTTTGTGAAAAGTATATTGTGGTCAATGGTATCAAAGACTTTCAAGCAGTCTTAGAACACTGCGATAGAGAATGATTGTTACTAGTAGCATGGATGAGTTTGTAGATTTCATCAATGTCAGTGTCAGTTCAGTAGAAAGACCTTGATGAAGACCTTACTTACTATTAGATAAAATACACTGTTTGTTTGTTGAGGAAATTAATGACGATGTTACACATCAATGTTTGAAAACATTTCGAAACAGACGAAAGCACTGTTATTGGTTGGTAGGTAGCAATGTCATCTTTATGACCTTGCTGATAGATTCATACTACCTTAGTAACTTTAAGCTTGTCGGACATCTTGACATTTGTATCAGTAATGCTGGAGTAGGATGAACAGATTGTTAACTGCACATGCTTAAAACACCATTAATACTATGCAGAAGATTATTTTCTATCAATACAAAACACTTCAATATTCTGAAAATTTCATTTCTTCACATGTCAAAAATGTATTCAGGGACAAAACCAATTCTTAACTAAACTGAATTTGTTGGTGTTTCTTTAAAATATTTTTAAGACATCTAGGATAAATAAAAGCGAAAGCACCAATGGTGCAGAAACTAATACTAGGTGATGTGATATGTATTTTAGAGGAGATTGTATTTGCAAGGCCAGTGTAGAAAGGTGGGGGGGGGATCTAAAAGTGGTCAAATATACTTAAATACTTTGAAGAGTTTTTTAAATTTGTAATTTTCAATTTGTTTGGAAACTAATCGTTTGTTGAAAATTTTCACTGCAATGTTTATGCTCGTCTCTATAAGCAATATGAATCAATATATTACTTAAAAGGAAATGAACTCAGGTCAGGTCAACAAAATTTAACTGTGCTGTGGACCAGAAATAATGACCCACTTACCAATTAATGGCTCGGTTGTGATCAGTTTCAACTGAAACTAGTATTAAAGGCATGTAATATGATATGATTACCACACAGACCATGAATTGGCAAACACCATGGCCTTGTTGACACTTTCAGATACAATTATGTAACCCTTTGAAAGTGATGTGTTACTTTAATATTTGGTGGCGCTGTATAGAATTAATTACAGGGTTTACTGTTTTTTGATGCCACTGCACATGTGTAGGTTTTTGTTGCCTGGTAGCCATCTTTACCCGTGCAGCCTCTTTAGCCTTGCTGTCCTCTGTAAGGCATAGTTTAGTTAGTACAATTTGTCAGCTGGTGTTTTGTGGTTTATAGTGAGACCTTCTGTAACCAGATTACTTGGCAGCTCTCCAGGTACGGTTTTACCTTTTGTTTTAAGTTAATTTTGATAATAAAGTATTCACATCGAGTCCATGCGATGTGCTGTGTTTGTTAGTGTATTGTAGCGTACGTAGCCTGTTGTGTGTAGTACACAGCGGAGTGTCAGCATTGTTCGATGATATAACTGAGCTTTTCACTAGTTGATTAGTTGGTGAAAGACTAAATTGTTTACGGTGACAGTTATAGAATAAAGTTTACTGTGCGATAGATTATGTTTAGAATGTGGGGTTTTCTAAGATAATGCAACGGGGGGTGTATTAATCTAGAAGGGGGTTTATCTCATTACTGTGGGATAGCATTCATTGTTTTTATATTAAGCAGTACAGTATTAAGTATTTAAGTGTATTAATCTAGAAGGGGGTTTATCTCACTACTGTGGGATATCATTCATTGTTACTCTATTAAGCACTATCGTAATAGGCATTTTAGTGTATACCACACCGTATTCAAAGGGGGGAATTCCTCTCTCCCTTCTCAATAGTTGAGTACCCGGACCGTATTAAATTCAGTACGTGTTGGGACAATTAAATAACTTGGGTTGTCTTTATTTCTTCTGCGTTAGGGGCTATTACTGTAACCTAAATAGAGGGCGGACGAGCCACGGGCCTATCCGGGAATACACTTCTCTTGAAAAAAAAATTGTTACCAAGAGTTTAGTCAAGCATCTTAGTGTTATATGAGACGGGAGTGTGGTTCCCTTGTTTGTTATTTATATTTGCTGCACTATATTTTTTTACTTACGATTAAGGTACCACCAGTTGGAGAGCTGTCCAGTAAGTATGGCCAGGCCATACGCTGCTTCACTAGAAAGTGAATCGGAAGTGATCACTATAGGGAGGGAATGGTATAAAAAGGAAGATGTGGCTGAGTCACGGGCAATATTGCTCACAGCTAGGCATACTCGATCTACCACTAGAGCGTTACTTGAAAGTGTAGCCAGAGGTCTCCCTAGGGGTCTGGTGGTGATTTGTCGTAAAGAGGTAACCCGAGGGGGGATGACAGAGACTCTTGTTCTTTGTGAGTATGAGATGGATATAGGTGACCAAGAATTTGGAAAATATGCAACCATTAGGGTTGCAAAGGAACAGCTGTGGTTCAAAATTATACCCCTCTGTGAAAGCCTACAGTCAACAGATTCAACAGAGCGGATGATGGTGCGTGAACTAGGCTACCGAGACAACAATACCACTCCTGTGACAGAGTTGCAGTACACTCTCGCATCTTCCTACCGACGCCTCAAGTTCTTTTCTGGGAAAGACAATCTGTCCAGAGATGAAGAGGAAAGGAGCTCTTGGGTGGAGGGTCTCATGGCTGAATTGACTGGGGTGCCAGAAATTGAGAAACGTAAGAGGATCAGGGAATCATTACGTCCCCCAGCATCCCAGATTATTTCACACCTAAAACAGGATCTCCCATCTGCGACTTCGGAGGACTACCTTGCCGCCCTGGAGGCAGCATTTGGAACAACCGACAGTGGAGAAGAACTGCTAATCAAATACCATAGCATGAAGCAGAACAATGAAGAGAAACCCTCGGCATATCTTTCTCGTTTGCAGAGTGCGATTCGGCATGTTTTAAGAAAGGGAGGATTGGTTCCCGGAGATGTCAATCGCATCAGACTTGGACAATTTATCAGAGGGCTCTTATTTGACGATCTGCTCATCACAACCCTCCAACTACGAGACAGGCTCACTGACCCCCCAGGTTTCATCTCTCTGCTGAGTATGCTAATGAGGTATGAAGGGGAGCAAGATTGCAAGTCCCAACAGCGACAGTCTAGAAACAACAAGACCCAGAGAAAACCAGTGGGTGTCACCGCAGCTAGCATCACAAGAACTAGTGAGGAAAAACCAAAAAAGGAAAGTGATGATCTAAAAGCTAGTGACCGTCTTGCACGACTTGAAGCAGAAGTTCGTGCCCTCAAGGTATCGGGTTCCCCAAAGGTTGTGGAGCCAGAGTCACAAGAAGCTCCCCGGGAATACAGACAGTGGACCTTTGGAAATAACAGGAACCAGAGCCCTGATTTTTGCTTTAACTGTGGCCGTGCCGGGCATAGCAGCCGGAAATGCCGCTTTGACCCCGATATCCACACGGTAAACAGAAAACTTATCCAATTCGTGCTGGGTCAGGGACACCAACAAGGATCCATGGGCAGAGGCACTCAGGGGTCAAATACGTAGATTGCCCCTCATCTGAACCAACCAAAAATGCTCACCATTCTAACATTCCCCCTGGGCTAGTGGGAAAAGCAAATAGGCAGGATTGCTTTGTGGATAAACAACCTATAAGTTGCCTAATTGACAGTGGATCCCAGGTAACCTTAATATCTGAAGGTTTCTTTAAGAGCTTAAGCCGAGAGATGTATCCTTTGGAGGATTTGGTGATCAGACATGGTGGGGATGGAACTATTCCCTATTTAGGATATAGTGCGATAGAGATACAATTCCTTTCCAAGTTTTGTGGAACAGGCAAATCATTTAACACTCTAGCCATTGTTGTTCCAGATGGACGAGATTCAGCCACCTGCCCTCTCATCATTGGGACTAACTGTGGTGTTTTTAGGCAGTGCCACGAGGCCTGTAGACAGATTGGTGGAAAAAGTTATATGCAAGACTTAGATATTTCAACCACCTGCCGTATGATTTATGTGTCCCTAGATGAATTGGAAAAACTGGGACCTGATGGGCGAGTTGGATCTGTGCGTACAAAAAAAAATTAGAACATTTGTATCCCGGCTGGTAAGATGTTAGTAGTGACTGGTGTGATGCACTCACGGTGCACGTGAAATCAGCTTGTACTAGTGGATGCCCCGGAGAAAGGACTCCCTCCAAATTTAGGTATGACCCCTCATGTGAGACAGCTACCTGGTGCCACTTTCTGCAAAGTTCAAATCAGTATTTGGAACCAAGGAGAGAAGGACATTGCATTGAGACCTGGAACTATCATTGCTGAGGTGGTGGTGCCACAGTTATGTACCTGGCCTGATGACATACAAACAGCTCAAGTAAGTTGCAACCTAAGTAGAGTGGATGTAGCAACCCTGACCTTACTGAAGAGTTTAAGAGGCTTCCATTCCGCTGGGGTCCCGTCAGCCCTGAATGGAAGGAACGGTTAATCCAGTTGTTGCTAGAAGAAAGGTGTTTTCAATGGGAGAGTGGGATTTCGGTGAAACTAAGCAGGTGGAACATGAAATAAAACTAAATGATGAACGACCTTTCAGAGAGAGATCCAGACGACTTGCATTGTCCGACTTGAATGATTTACGGGCACACCTTCATCAGTTGCTGGATAGTAAAATCATCCAGGAGTCCATTAGTCAATATGCAGCACCTATAGTGATTGTTCGAAAGAAAAATGGGGATATAGGCCTGTGTGTGGATTACAGGAAATTTAATGCCAGGACCCTTCCGGATCAGTATGCTGTCCCATTGGTGCAGGAAGCTCTGGACTGCATGAGCGGATGCAAGTGGTTTTCAGTTATTGACCTGAAATCAGGATATTACCAAATACCTATGAAGAAGGATGATCAGGAGAAAACTGCGTTCATCTGTCCTTTGGGTTTCTATGAATTCCGCAGATTGCCCCAAGGCATTAAAGGGGCACCGGCAACGTTTCAGAGGCTAATGGAACGGTGCATGTCTGGTTTGAATCTGACTGAGGCTTTAGTGTATATGGATGATATCATTGTATTTGCGAAATCCCTGGAGGAAATGGAGGACAGGTTAGTCAAGGTACTAGACAGATTGGCTGAGTTTGGACTCAAGATTTATCCACATAAGTGTCAGTTTGGTTGTCGGAGCGTGAAGTATCTTGGGCACATAATATCAGAAAAAGGAGTTGAAACAGACCCAGATAAGTTGCAAGCATTAAAGAGCTGGCCTCGCCCGACAAATGTCAGAGAGTAAAGATCATTTCTTGGCTTTGCAGGATTTTATCGAAGATTTGTGTCAGGCTACTCCCAGATTGCCTACCCTTTACACAAACTGACTGCAGGGGGTGACTGTGCACGGAAGAAGGCCGCAAAATCTAAAACCCCTATTGTGTCTCCAACCCGACCCTTTGGAATCGACTGGACTCATGCGTGTGAACTGGCATTCCAGAGCCTGAAGGATCAACTGTGCTCCGCTCCAGTGTTGGTGTTTGCTGACTTCTCAAAACCATTTGTAGTTCACACTGATGCCAGTAGAGAGGGCTTAGGGGGAGTCTTATACCAAGAAGTTGACGGCCGACTACATCCAGTGGTCATTGTGAAAGCCCCTACACTAACTGAGATTAAAGAATAGATAAGGCCGGGGATACTGTAGCTAGTTTAACCGGAGAGATGGTTTAACTGTGTGATTTGCTAAAGCTATGGCTCTAATAGTTGCGAACACGTTGCATATTTTCCATTGAACTCATGCGTGAAAGTCACGCTAAAATCAACACATTCAAATATCTCAATGAACTTTGGAATAATGGAACTAGGGGTCTAGAGTACAGCAGTAAAAGGTGTTGTATTTAACAAGTGACCTGGACGAACACTAAATTGAAATGCAAGGAATTTATGACAATATGAGACACAATTTTTGGTAATGCACCTTCAATTGCATTTGGCAATTTTATTCATGCAATGAATAGGGTATGGACATATTAATTGCAAATTATGAACTTTTAAGCAAATGTAATTCATTTAAAGTTACTTAACGGCTAAATTAGTTCATGTAAAGTCAAAAGAAAAATATTATTAAATACGTAGCAAAGCTATAAAGGTCTATATCTAAGCGAGACAAGCATTTCATTGGCCTTTGAAAATGACCAGTTTATTCAGTTTATGGCGCACTTCCTCTCCTTTAAAATTTTATGTGGGTTATTTGCCCAAGTAGAATGCCCTAGTTCTTAGGTAAGTGCTAGCTACTGTTTTTGTGAGCTGATGAACATGATTGACCTCACCAAAACCAGAGTCAAATTGATGATCATGCAGCTGGGGGAAAAGTGCAAATGTTGTTCGTAAATATTATGTAGCACTTGGGTGATCATTAGTTGATGTAGTTTTGGTATTGATGAAGGTTTTTTACCAGCATTAATACCCCTGAATACCTTTTCTGCTATCTTGCACACTTGCAATACATTATAAGATGGATTTATAAGACCACCATTATTTTGAGTTGTGATCATCAAATATTCTGAAGATGGCTTTTCGTAACTGTGTTCTGTAGGGGTTGTAACCAGTGCATTCTGGCAAAGCTTACATGTTACTATGTTTGTAGCAAATTTGACGAACAGCAAAACCAGCTACATAGGCTACTACATTACACGCATACTCAGATAGCTGTTCCAAGTTTTTCAAGCAACTTGATATCAAGGAAGGTACATCAACAGTTTGCTTATTGGCATTTGATGACCTAATTGTCAGTGCAATAGTGTCATCCTGGGTTGTGGCATTTCCAGTTGCAGGTGATTTATGTGTGTTACTAATATCTGTCTGTATGCTCTTCTGAATTGTTCAACGGATGGATTGTTGTTGTTTCCACCGCGACTGCGAATTGCACAGAAGAAAAGTTCCAAGTGATCTTGGCTTAACTTATATGTTAAAAAATATCTCATGAGAGGATTGGGACAATTAATGTAGGTGTAAAAAATTCCTTTAACACTGTCCATGTTGATTAGCATTCCTAAAAATCCTGTTTTTGCTTTTGTGCTGATTAATAGGCAACCTTCAGTTGTCCTAAGTCCTGTAAAATATTGTCGAGCCTGTTGGAAGAAGCTTTTCCACATGTGACAATTGTGGATGTTGAGTGGTGATTTGTAGCCTATTCCAAATGGACTTCTGGAATTCAAAATATCAAAAAGCCTGTGAACAATTCTAATGAATTTTATGGTTGCATCACAGTTTCGAAATTGTTGATACTGTAACTGTTTAAAAAAAAACCATGGCATCTGCAACAGAACTACTCAGTGTCTGAGCTGCAACTGAAACATTCATTTTATTATTTTTAAACCTTCCATGCTTGTTGGATCTAAGTTTATTGGCAGCATGTAACCCTTCTGCTTCTTGCAAGGCATGTAAGGAATCCAAAAACTCCCAGATTATTTTTCCTTTTTTTCATCAATCAAGATCTTTTTGGAGGCAAATACATTACTGATAATTTTTAACGTGTGACAGGCATCAACTAAGAACCAGATCTTATGAGCTGGGTCTGATGGGTGGAGGAAACCAAGGCTTTGGTTCTAATGAACAATTGTAATTAAGATTTTCACCCAGTAATTGAGCAGTTTTTAGATTGACACCCAACCCGTCCCCAATTAACGCTACCACTTTAACCCCTGTCTCATGCAGCTGTATCAGGGCCTCTTTGATTAGTGTACTTTGTGTTACTGCATTTAAACCATTGTGAGCAAAATATGCAATAGGTATTTTCCATCTTGCATTTACAGCAACCACCATAAACATCAAACAATGGGTTGCCACATTTTGATCATGTGGATTAATTTCACCAAATCCAAGATCAGTATAGCCAACAAACTCCTTACCATTATACTCAATTTGCTTTCTTATTGAAATATCATCCATCATTAATGAAACCAAGATAGGACTGCTTGACTCACTACATTTTGCCTTAAGTGCATTCAAAGATTCTTTTGTAAAACCTGGGCTGCAGTCAACTTTGAAAGCCATCTTCTTAAAGAGGAAATATGAGGCAGATTCAAGTAACCTCTTACAAATGAATATGCTTTAGGTGAGCAAAAATATAAATATAACGCAAATTGTTTAACTTCCTCTGTAAACTCAATTTTGGATTTACTTTCCCTTCTCAATAAATCAATAGATAAATTGCTAAAGTTGCTTTCAATGAAGGATATTTTTTCTTCATTTAACAAATTGGCTTTTCTGAGCTGTACTGTAATATCTTTCATCTTTCTGGTTGTATTTTTGTTCCTCTTTTCTTTTTGGCGAAGAGAATTGATTTTCATCTGAAGGGAAGTGATTGTTTGCTGTAATAGATCAATTTCACTGTCACAATCCCTTGTTTTACAGTAATCATGATCACGGTAGATGGTCTGTTGCATTTCATTCATTTGCCTCTTTGCTCTTTGTGGTGACATCGTTTCCTGCTTCCTTTTGTGTGTGCACTCTTTTAGTACCGAAGTGGTTTTCTGGAGAAATGAAAGGTTACAGAGATATATAATAAATTAATTGTACCTGCTATAGCAAACTTGCTGTTTGATAAGTATTCCAAATGTACAATGCACAACTGTATTCATGTCAAGATTATGTAATGTTTCTATCTTGCATTCAACTTGACTTAGTCCATTCAATATTGCATTTAATAACCAAAAATACTATGTAGTTTTAATTGCTAATAATTTGTGGTTCATATATTACACCTGCATGTATGAGTAGATGTGTTGGATCATATGGACAGTTAGAAAAATTACACATAAAATAGGAAAAGTTACCTGGTGACATTTCGTAGGTAGAGCATCACCTCTCAAGACTCTTCTCCCAAAACCTTTGTTGTAACAATCTTCGGAAAAATGTTTGTTGCACACAAATGCACTTTTCGTTGTTGACTGTAACCCAAGATTCTCCAGCCAAGTTTTTGTCCTCATAGAGTCATGAAAAGGGAAGCTGGCAAGGAAAATCAGAAATGAAAAATCAGTCTTAAGGTTAAAGATGCATGACATAATGTAACACTGGCCATTGCCTTTAATAAGCCTCGATACATTTGACTGTTTTTTTTGTTTTGATCTGGGGGCCTGTACCCTATTTTCAATTTCAACTGTCATGCCTAGGCCTTCATCCATCCTTTACTTCCCCATCGCCACCACCACTACCTTGTACATTCCAATTGACACTTCTGATGAAGGCCACACTAAAGTAGAGCTTTGATCAACCTTATTCTCTTGAATGAAAGTAGGCCTTCTACATAATAGATCTTACTTATTAATACAGCTTCAGGGGCAAGCTTTGTCTCATATGGCCTAACGTTATTACTACTTGCTATAAGTGAATGTAGAATAAATTCCCACCGATGAAACACCAATCCTGTGGAGTTTTCCTCATCTTTAGCCTTTCTCCAATCTCTTTTACTGTCACACCAACCGACTGCGCAACATCTCAACGGCATTTTTAGTGAATAATTAAGTTGAGAGTGTCGTCTGGAACATCGTTAAGTGTCGTCTGCTGTTCGCGTACATAACTCGATGTGTATTCATCAAGCACTGCGTGTGAACCAAATCAGTAGTTCCACGGTTGTCAAGGGTGAGCGTTTGGTTCAGTGCAACCACGAAATTCTCCATGGAACAGAACCTAATGCTGCTCGACGGGAATATAGCTATCACGTTAGGCTACAGGCACGGTTATTGCTAGGTAACGGGTGTCGTCTGCTGCTCTAAGCACGCATACAACACCTTCCCGACCAACAATTTTGTCAGTTTTTCCATTTTTGTAACATACTGCCATGCTACTTCCTTTTGCCAAAGTTTGGTCCATGGGCTAGATGGGGTGAAATCAACCCGACTGGGGGTGACTTAGTGGGGAGTCTGACAACCCCTTCCCGACCAGGAATTTTGTCAGTTTTGCCTTTTTTCTAATGTACAGCCATACTACTTCCTTCTGACAAAGTTTGGTCCATGGGCTAGATGGGGTGAAATCAACCCGTCCGGGGGGTCTTTTTCAGGGGTCTGGGGTCCGAACCCGACCACTGGGGTTGAGCTGACAATTTTTTTGTGAATGACCTAGATGGTCTAAGTAACTTTAAGGGGTCAAACCTTCTGGGCTAAATGGGGTGAAATCATATGTGACAGGCTCTTGGCCTAATTCTAACAAAGAAAACTCAAGGCAAGCGAGCCAAAAAGTAAAATACGCCCACCGACCTGCAGAGACACACAATTGATAGGTCCATTATATACACCTACACCTGAAGAAAGTTGTAAATGCATAAACTTATGGTCACAAATGTAAAGGGTACCCCCAAATGGATATCGTGCCCAAATGAAAATTTCTGAAGATGCCATGCATGCAAATAGGCCATTAACCTATGATCATTTTTAGCAACTGTCACCATCCAAAAATGTTAATCGTCAGAAGGGAAGCATTTTTGGTGTGATCACAAAAACCGCTCATGACCCCTAAATGACCTGTCACCTTAACTTTCTTGAATACCGCTGATGCCACTTACTTGATGAACATTGTACAAGTTTCATGGTTATCCACCAAGGAATTCATAAGTAGTAGCAACATAGGTAATTTTGTACAGGTGGATGAATAGTCACATAGGATAGAGTTGCAATATGGTTATAGCTCAAACTAGTACATATGAGCTCAAAACTAGCCAATCGGAACCCATGCCATTATTCCCACATATATAACTGTCTTGCTATAAACTCCCAGACTGTTTATAACTACTGTACATAATATATATGTGTAGGTGTACACAAGAGAATCTACCTCTTGTGCAGCCAATGTGCCCTGGTTATAAACACTGAAACTGTGTCGATAGCTTGGTTGAAGGTTTTAATTTGAACTGTTTTTATGACCTTTATGCTTTTGTTTTTGTCACACATTCAATGTCATTTGCAGTAAATTTTGATTTGTGTAAAAAAAAAACATGATTAGCCAAAAAAAGGGAGCAATGCAACTTTTCCGTTTCCCGAATTTTCATCTGTTTCATGGGATCGAGCATGGAAAATCAGTGCCTCTAAAAATCCAATAGCTAGTTAGACTGGATGCAAATGTAAGAAATTTGTGGCTATGCTTATGTAAACAGGTGACCTAGGTCAGATAGATATGTGCATTATCCAGATCGAGAGCCATAAGGGTCCCTTGAGGGTAAGTCCAGGAGCCCAGAAGGTTTATTCAGCTGAAGAGGTACAACAGGTTTGGTGGCTTGATTGTCTTGGTAGGTGACCAAGCTTCAATAAAATGTGTTGCTGTCGGGGCACACCCTGCATGGTAGGTGAGGGGGGTCACAAAATAGGGGGGAAAATATGCTTTTATTTAGCTGAAGAGGTACAAGCACACAAGTTTCTGGGTTTTATACCCAGGAGGGTACCTTGAATCATGGTGGCAATGGTACAATATCTGACTGCATGGGGTCCCAGACAGTAGCCCAAAAGGGCCCCGCCCATATGGTAATATTCAGCTGAAACGGCACAAGGGTAGATCCCTTTGCATTTCAACTAATACACATTGGGGTATACTAAAATACTAATGAAAGTATCTTTGTCCTGCATAGGGGCCAAACAGTAGCTCTAAAAATAGGCCCTGTTGCCTTATCAGTCTTCGACTGATTTAGTACAAGGTACATAAATTCAACTTGTTGGATACTGCCCCTAGCAATATTTGTTATATTATTATAGCAATAACAGCAATATTTGCCTGCATGGGACTCCAGACAGTGGTCCCGAAAGGCCCGTATGGTGTTATTCAGTCAAAGTAGTACAAGGGTGGTGGTAGTTTTGTTTTTAACCACTGCAAACAGATAGGTTTTATTACATAATAACTATGAAATCCATAAGTTCTTGTCAATAGAGAATATTACCTTTCTGCCCGTTACATTGTGTTGATATATGTCGCAATATAATGATTATTTACGACATAGAATGGCACAAGTAATTGTTTACGTTCTCATCAAGGGTCATACCTAATCATCATCCTCACTCTCACTGTCATCACTCCATGGCTGATCATCCAACTCACTGTCATCATCAACATCTGCTACGTCCATATCGTATTTTCTCATATTTTATGCATAGTTATCTCTTGGATCAACGACAGCATCCAAAGCCAGAGTCATTTCTTCACGCTCATGTACTGGCTCCGAGTCTTCACTGGACAATATATCGGGTACAGCTTCTCCTTCAAACCAATGGGGCGGGCACATACAGTCCATCATCATTGGCGATCCATCCATAATTCAGTGGGTGCAGGTGTTTGGTTGGTTGTCTGTTTTCTTTTAGTCATCTTGGTGAAAGACTGGTGCCTGGCTTCATTGATGTCGTCCAATGCCTTGAATCCATAGATCCTGCAAACAAATGCTGTCACTGCAGGTTTATCGACAGCATTGGTGCATAAGGACTTCAGTGCCTCAACGTAATCAGGGTCTTTCTCTAGATAACTGAAGGGTTCAGACTTGCCTTTCCGGTAGAACGCAGAGTTGTAGTCACAGCCAGTCAGAGCATGAAAACCAATGACAGCTTCACTCAAACCTGTTTGCTTTCTTTCAAGCTCACGTGAGATATTGGTTACGTTTATGAAACGTTTCTTGTTTCCTGAACCGAAGTCCAGAGTGATCATCGATGAGGCTGGCATTTTGGGGACAAGACCTATCAGAACAGCGAGAACATCAGTATCAGAAGATCTGACCATAATGTTTCCACCAATTCTGTAGGCGTGAATTGCCAGGAGAGTGTCAGCTTTCTCATGGACCCCCTGGTACTCTTTTGGCTTTTCAACTCTGAGCATACCCATTTGGTTCACCTTCAGCTGGATACACTTACCGCCAAGAGATACATACACAGTCTTGTTCCAAATGATCAGGGCATATTGCTCTTTCTGTATCTCCTGTAGTAGGAACTGTGCAAAGGCTTCCTTAAATGCCCCATCGTCAAGCAGATCAGTGCCTTTCCTCTTCTGTTGCTATTCTGCCCCTGTTATGCAGAACATGCTACTCTCGTCCAAAACAGCACCTCTATTCATCCTTTGAAGATCTTTGATTGATGGCTGAATATATCTATCTAGCACCAGATGAACAGACTGGCCTCTGGCTGAGCATACCTTTATCATGATGTCAGTAACTATTTTGCCATAGGTTAATGTACTGTGATGTGGCAGAATTTCATGCAAGACAAGCCCTCCATCAAACAGGGTGGCATCGATCATAGAAACCGGCCTTTCTTCACACTGGGTCTTGGATTCCAGTAACCGAGTTAGGGCTGCTTTTTCTGTCTTCGTTGGGGTACCGTCAGCGTGGGCAATAGAGAGTGGAACGTGTGTTATAGGAAAACACAGCACATTATGTAAATCAATACCCGTCTTTGGCAGCAAGTATCCAAATGCATCACGGACACCTGCAGCCGCCCCAAGCGCTTTCTTTTCTCTTGATGGTTTTCCTTTTTACATGTTTGAAGCAGCAAAGTTCTCAACCTTCACACGCTTAACTGTCTTCACTAGTCGGCTCTCATCTGTGATATATTCTGTGTAGAATCCCTGTCTCAATTTTGCTCCTCTCTGCAGTGTACCCAACAGGTATGTACTAGTTGCCCTTGTTGCAGCTTTTCCAGTAGCGATGTTCACCAACATACCTGGAGATTCTTCTGCGAATGGGTTACATGTATCATCTAACTTTCTGAGAAGCTTATCTTTCATCTCTGACACAGCCATACTTCGTTGTGTAAGACTAACGCACCAACAACGGAATGCACTCTCAGAGTTCGCGAAATGTGTTATTCCAGTTGCTGAAGAAGTGGCGTCTCGGTTCACAGTCTGTTCCAGTGTTAGGTCAATGGGACTCCTAGAGAAGGCTTTTTTTGTTCGCCGTGTTGAGAATGCACCAGCTCTGAGGATATCTAATGCGGCTGGGTCTAGATGCTGCAGCCTTTCAAGGTAATACGATCCCCAGCGAGCATAATTCGGACGGTTCAAGGCGAACAACAAATCTATCAAAGATGTAGCGATTGACATCGTTGGTTCTGACAGCACACTGGAACTCGCGATACAAGCGATTGATAAGATACACATAAACTGCCCAGTATGTTGCTGTTTGACCAAATTCGTTCTTGACAGTGCGTTGAAAAAATGTCCTGTAGTCATCAAGCAACTGGTGGAATCCAGGACTATTGACAGCTTCACTCTGAGCCTTGGTATCTCCCTTCGGTATGGCTCTTAGTGTATCCAACACATCATTATGTTCCTCTGTACAGGCGGAACTCAGAAAGAGTTCAAACAACGCTTTCTCAAGAGCCATGGCAGTGACCTGATGTAACCTGGTACATCTGTTGTAGTGTTTTCCACGTATGAAGCCATTCAGTGAACCCTCCGCCAGTACACCAGCTTCTGTTAGCAGGTATTCTAAGTCGGAATCAGCAATGTGTGTTCCAACAGCTCCAACAAACGCCAGTTCAACATGGAAGTGACCAAGCAAAATAATCAACCTGTCAAATGTGGTGATCTTAGGGATTGAATTGAGTAAGCCTTTAAAGCCACTGCAAGGTCATAGGTGACAGGATGGTACGGCATCTTGGTCTCATCTGCAACTTTCAGAGATCGAAGCATTGTCTCGTGCACAACGTCATTCCTTGTAGGGGGTTGCGAAATTGGATCCATGTAGGCGATGACAGTGAGAGGCAGAGGATCATCAATGAACTGAGAGTAAAACCCATTGTATAAGGGGAGTTGCTTTTGATGTGATAGGACTAGCCATACAAAATATGTGCCCGTTGCTCTTATGAGAACACAATCTATGTCTAATGAGTCATTACTGTTATCCTCATCAGTTGCTACAAATTTTAATTTGGCTAACTTGAGATTTGTATGAAATGGTGGGATTGGTTTCTGTACTCCATCGTATGTCCTTCTTGGTCTACCAGTAACTGAACTGCCTGGTTCTCGTGCCTGCTCTTGTTCAGCAACATCACCATCTCCAGGCTGCTGAAGAATCATGTTCTGATAGGCGATGCCAACTGTAACGTGGAGGCTGTTCTTACCATCAAGAGTTTCTATGTTCAGATCATAGTTGTCCCATGCAGTACCTATCATAAAGAAAAATGAGAAGCCTACTATAGTCCATATGTACATTGACAAATGAGCATATTACATTGTCAACAACATATGTGATCAATCAATTATTCTATTAACTTGGCAGATGTATATCATCCGTAAAATCATAGGTTGAAATCATCAGTCAGACGAATGGACTATTCAAATTTCCCGTGCTCAGTTCCTTTGAAAAATGGGCGTTGTACCCATGAGAAACATTGATGGTTTTCCTTGATATTTTCAACAGATCAATTATCAAATATTATACTTCATTATGTAACATACCTGTAGCTAGAGCAGGTTGCATCATCAGGCCAGCAGGTGTCTCCAATTCCCCAGATGAGCATGTATATGCTATCTCAGTCTCAAGGCGTTTGCACTCATCATAGCTTACTGCATGTCCAAGTCGGTTGAGAATAGTGATTGCTGTCTTAGATCCCAGCAATGAGGAGACGCCAAGACCTAATGCAGTATGCTTCCACGGTTTAACCGCGCCTCTAGATGCTTCAATGACTGCATCCGATGCCATTGAGATCGTTTTCCTTTGAGTTGTTTCGCTTGGGTCAGGAGCCAAACCACCCAACAAGGTTTGGTAAAACACTTTTATCAGAGGTGGAATTACTGGTGCATTCGCCTTCAGAAATTGTATGGATGTCGGTGTAGGCATTTTTGTTCTCTCCATTTGCATGATCTCTGCTCGGAGTACCAAAGCAGCACACCGAACCTTATCTTCTTGGGCGTGCACCTTGTTCAAATATAGCTTTGCCTCATCGTAGCCCATGCCTTGAGGATAAAGAAAGTTTCCCCCTTTGTTTGATTCTTTACAAATGATCAATCGTTCACCGAACTTGCTTTGCAGTTTCCTAATGAAATTCTGAGATAAATACTGATCAATATCTTCATCGTCAGCTCCCAAATCTCCTTGTACTGTTCTTTGTACAAGTCCATGAGATGGGACGCATATTTTGGTACATGCTTGTGAATTATCTCACTTTCAATATATGCCATGAAAACATGAAAAGCTTTTTCATGCTATTTTCTGTTAGATGCACCTGTGCTATCTTTTCCAGGTTCATTCACTTCCTTGAGGAATTTGAGTCTACAAGTGTTGTGATAGTGTGCTTCTATGGCAACTAAGTCTTTGGAACCAAGAGCCAGTACTCGCTGACTACTCCTCAATCCCATGTTTTGTTTGGCAGCCTTCAGTAACATATCACTGTGTAACACGCTAAGTCTCACGTAAGTTCTTAGTAGGATGGGCGGTGAAATATGATTCAAGGAAGAAGGGACAACGTAAGCAAAACAAGAGTCAAACACAAAGAATTACAATCGACACAGTATATTGTAAATATTCAAGTATTTACAGATCGGAAAAATTAAATATCAGATCAAATTCAAAATAACACTGTAAGTCGGAACTCCTATTCTGTATACGGTAGCTGGTCGTCGCCGACTCAGTAAGATTATATGTACGGCGGACGCACGTACACTCAGTAAGATTCCCTGTACGATGGACGCACGCACCCTCTGTAAGTACGACTTCCCGTCGACGTGACGCACGCACGCACCCTCAGTGAGATTCCCTGTACGATGGACGCACGCACCCTCTGTAAGTACGACTTCCCCTCGACGCGACGCACGCACGCACCCTCAGTGAGATTCTATGTACGATGGACGCACGCACCCTCTGTAAGTACAACTCCCTCTCGACGTGACGCACGCACGCACGCTCAGTAAGTTGTGTATAGGCAACTGCCAGATCGAAACTGTACACTTATATCACCGGTTGCTTCTTAAGATTCCTAAAAGTGCTAGTGCTCTAAGGCCTATTTTAAAACAAGATGAAAGATTTCGTGGGCCCGGAGCCGCCCTGTACTTCTTCGTGCCGAGAATCCTACAATTATTTACATCGAACAAGGGTCTAATCTCTTCAAGTGGTGAGCTAACAGGGAAAAACGGTATCCTTGCCCTATATTTCTTGTCCACACCGCTAGGTGGGTGACGTCAAGGTTTAGATAAATATCATAACACTTACTACAACGGAATCGGGTTCTCTTCTTGATTACCAACCCGCAGAAAAACTGCCTAAGTATTTAGAGAGACAAAGATACAAAATATCTCACCCCCCATAAGTGATGACAAACATCTACCAAACTTTCTTTTTCTTAATCAACTAACGGTTAGGGCCTCGTGTTATCGACGTCCGCACTTGTTCGAGTCTTGCCGTGCACTGCCGGTCTATTCAGCACGAGGCAGAATATCAGAGACGCGCAAGCTGCATGAGCGTCCACATGGGTATCACATGTCACGCTAGTGAATAAAAAAAGGTGTCGGGCGCCCTCGATTCAGTTAAATCGGGATGATCCGAGCTTCGTTACAACTGCATACCATGGTTTCTACTTTATGGAGGCTTTGATGACTACCACCACCAGAACTTGATCTTTGTCGTTTCTGTTTAGTTCAGCAGAATATACAGGATGGTTTTAAAACTCCCTTTGGACTTGAAGGAGGCAAGTCAGATTTAGACCGCAGAGATTTTCCGGAATCTGGTTCACTTGGGCTTTCATTAACAACTTCTTGGGCCTTTCTTTTTATTGCACAGTACTGACTGTGGCATTTTCAATGATAATACAAGTCACTAGATGACTGAGCAGAAAGAATAGCTGTTGTTGTTGTTTGATACTTATCACGAGCTAACAAACGCCTCTTTTCTGCAGCATTTCGAACCGCATCCAGTGATTTGTATGTTTTCAGCCCTGGTTCTTCATCACTGTTCTTCTCATAGATGATGCATGACTTGATTTCAGAGGGTCCCGGTTCGACCGGCTGAACAAAAGGCTCCATGCTAGTGCATGGGGGAAATACACAAAAAACATTTAATTTTTCCGGTCGGTGAAACTTATCATGTAAATAAACTTGATCTTAGTATCAATAACATGATATGATAAAACCATAAACTAAAATGGCTTGTAATTCATGTTTCTTGTATGTCATGCTGAGCCCTCAAAGAAGAACTAATGTACTAAGAATACATTAGAAATATGACATTTATATTATTACTTGACCCATAAAATATTAATACTTATGTTAATAACGCGATCCACGAACTTACTCTCGCTTTGTTTAGTGAGAGAGGGTTCTAATTTGATCATAAAAAGGATGCAATTCTTGGTTACTTGGAATTGCTTAGTTAATATATGACACTTAGGAATTTCAAAATTACTTCCAAAAAAAATCAGCACCTAGTGGGATTCCATGTCCTCACAGGTCTTCAATGAGCACCTGGTTGGGAAAAAAGCAGAAAAGCAGCACAGACAAAAAGGTGTGGCCTAAACCCACAACTCTTGAGGGACATATGGCAAAGAATAATTCAGAAAATAGTTTAGCTGAGGTTTCTTATGTATCCGTAATGAATGGATAAAGTTAACCGGCTAAAATATACAAGTTTTGCGAATTTGCCTAATAAACTCTTCAGAATTTTGTGTGCTAAAAATTTCTTTATTCCGATAACTCCTCATTTCCCACGCCCTCAACAAGTTTTGTAACCATTGCTCATGCGGTTTCACAAAGTTTTGCTGTTCACAAGCCAATGACCACACAGACGGATGCACGGGCAGACACGCATGATTTAATGTGATCGCTTAGTCTCTTCCTAAATAAAGTTGAGGCGAGACAAAAACGATACTTACCATAAGAAGTAGTAGATGGAGCAGTACTTTCATCGTACACACAATTGGAACGGAAAGGCGCCGGTCTGTAAAATCAAATGCAAAAACAAATAAATACTCAAATATCATAATATTAATACATTTATAAATAATTTTCAAATGAAGATTTCAGGTGAATCAATGAGAATTTGAAAATGACATGCATGTTGGATACAGCTTTCTGTACTGCAAAGCTTGTATGGAATGACATAACCTTCGAGGTATTTCTGGTAGTGTTTACACGGTACCCGCCCGCCACAACAATACCCGGGTATGATTGTGTTAGCCGAATCGGGTGTCCGGGCGTGTTTTTCATATGACCGGCAGCAGCCTGTGGTCATATTAAAATGTGCCCTAATATGCACACAGTCAGAAAATGACGCCCGGAGCCTGGCCGATGGTCCTAGTAAATTGTGCCCGGACATGTCAAAGGTTCAAAAAGACGCCCAGACACTCAAAATTTATGGATTCGGGTACCCGACGGACATTGGTACCCGCGAGTCCCGAAGTTTTGGACCTGCCGTAAACACTTATTTCTTGACTCCATCAATTCTGACATGCCGTTACCAAAGTTAAAATTTGCTTGAATCACATGCCTAGGGATGGTCTGCGGCACAGTGATACTGATACTAGAAATAGGCCTGTCAATGTCAATCAATTTGAATCCGTTCTCCCCTCAATTGTAGGCCTAGGCCTAGGCAATTGTAGGCCTAGTGAGAGACATTATAATTTAGGTCTATGTCTGTGTCTTGAACTAATGGTAGTGTTTCCAAATTCCTTTTGTACTGCCTAATCATCGGAATGAAATTTCTTTTTTCCTACAGCAATATTCACCTTTTGGATGCTTCTGACAAGAGTAAATAATCCTTCCAATGTTCCTTTTTTTGGCAGGAATACCCTGGCTGGTTGCATGCTTTGGCAATTTCATGTGAAGTCTCAGTTATTTGGGATCCTTTTAGTGCAAACTTATTTTCCAATCAAGGAAATTGAATATTCCTGTGCGAAGAATATCACAAGATATGTAAAAATATAATAGGAATTTGAAGATAATTTGTATTCATTGATACCTAATTACAATTCTACAATCTGATTGGTCTATTATAGTCAGCTGACCGTGGGTTAATCGATGATAACCTCACGGTCAATCACCGGCGTATGAATACAAGGCTATAGATCGGCTTTAACAAAATTGCGAAATTGTGACACCGTTACATTTCCTAGGCCTATAGTGTATCCTTACGTTTGGACCAACGTTAGGTATATCCTAACCCCAATCTCTGCGCCAATAAATCTGATTTACCTTTTGCAAGTTGTTATTATGCCTAGTAAGAATCACGAAAGCCTGTTTGGCTAAAACACACACACACACACACACACACAAGAATTAACGTTAATTTCACGGACTTAGCCTAACGTTAGGTCTAACCTTTGCGTTGTTATTAGTGTTAGGCTAGCCTAAACTAATGTAGTCCTAATAACGTTAAATCATCAAACGCAACTATGATATGCCCTACGAAAATGTTCTCCAAGTGTACTAAGGCCTGGTGAATGTTTTCCTCAAAACAAAATAATCGATTTAGACAAAAAATTCTCAACTAGGCCTAACGTTAAGCTAGTTCAACTGTTTAATTTAATATATTTCATGATGAATAAAATGACCGTATAATTCAACACAAAGTTACACTATACTGGACTAGATTGTCCGTCCACTCGTTCGTTGACATACATGTGAACGTATGTATATGTGGGATATGATATACGTACGTAGGCCTACGTAGGCCTAGGCCCTACATCATGTTCCGAGCGGCGCGGTTGCTATGGAAGTACGAAGAATGTTGATTAACTGTGCATGTTAATATTTGTGTTCATGTTAATCCATAATCTTTGTAATTGTTTCCATTCCCATGTTTGATGCATTTTTTTTACTGATAGCCGTAAAATTTTTATGAATATTCGTGATCATTTGGGCGTTCTTTTTTATTTTGCACATGTGCATTGCAGTTGGGAAGCAGACCCAGGGTTCGCCGGAATTTATTAAGCTTTGGTGACGTCACACATTTTGAATTTCTGCGGTAATCGTTCATTTTTTTTCACTGAGACACGAGAAATAAATGTGTGTTGTTTTCATTAAAACCTCATTCAAATGTCTACTGAGCCTGAAAACTAAGATGAAAAAGTTTCTGACTTACCACTAGCAATAAATTCGAACAGAATGACTCACAGGAAAGCCGCTAAATTACAGGTGATGATTAGGTCACGGCTGCAAAAGCAGCAGCGACCGATCATGAAATCGACTCCAAAAAGACTTCAAATACCGGAACAAACGCCAAATGTACACAAACAGTTCAATAATTTCATTCCACACACGGAAACATCCGTCAATTATCACAGTCTGCTTGAAAACGGCCGATCACAATTCATTTCACATGTCTCCGACGTTCGCGGGTGATGTTGGACCGTCATCTTTGAAATTTTAACAAGTTAGCATCATATATACAGCTCTACATTTAGCACAGCGTATGCGCTGGAATGCAACAACGCAGAAGCCAGTGTACATACTTCGATCGATTTTAGCAGATGTAAAAGGTTTATATAGGTTTTTGCTTGGATAAATCCATACCACAAATGAAAACATTCGTAAAATTTCACTTTGCTAGAAAACAACCCGTCAAAATTCAGTCCACACGGCACCGAGTGATGTTAGACAACCATCACTGAATTTGTAACGAAGTTAGCATCATATCCAGCCCTACATTCAACACGTTTCCACCTTTCGTAGGGATACTCGTAAGCACTACGTAGCAGCCGATGTTCAAACACCTGGTTCGGTTTCAATTGCACGTTTCAACGATGGTGTGTGCTGCGGGAGGGGGTGGGGGGATCTCAGACAAGTGATGTGCTTAGCATAGTACATCACACCCCTTATATACCCAGGAGGTATCCGCTTGTTGCATAACTTGCATGGGGATGGATAGGTATGTGCAACTGCATATCTGTAATAACTTTCTTGCAAGAGACTGCATTTAAAGATACAGAGGAGCAGAATAGCATGTTTGTCTTTAAAGTGGTCCTGCCATGCCATCCAAAATATTTGAGTTAGATGAAAAAATGGGTATATTGTATGCACTTTTTCAATATTTCACATTAAAATCTCTGGAAAATATTTGGCCTCGCCACAAAATGAGCTTTAAAGTTCGTACTTTTTACCACGCTCTAAGACAAAATTGTCACGCACTTGATGACGTCACATGTGTTCTGCTACGTCATATCGTGAAGCTACGATGGTCATGAACCAAATGCGGAAGTCGTGTTACACACAATTTGTATACACAATGGCGTCCGTTAGTGACAATTCATCAACTTCTTCCGTGTTGAATTTGTCTTTTTCTAGTTCGAGTTACGATGAAAATAACATAGAAAGTGAAAGCGAACATTGTGAAAATGAAGGGGGTGCAGAACCTTACCAATTTGAGCCGCTTGCAGATGAGAACGAAAGGCATAATTATGAGCAGCCTGAGCAAGCCGATGTATTTTTTCGTGTGTGG
>JAIPMN010037037.1:30289-43566 GCA_020650975.1 Apostichopus californicus
CACTCACCACCAAATACGAAACCATTATACCGCTGAAAAGTAATCGAAGTTAAAACCTTCAACCCATCGCCACAGCAACGGTGTACGTAAAATACAACATTCCCTCTTTGAGACTTAGCACATACCTTCCAAACAACTGTCGATTTCCAGCAAATTGAAAGTTGTAAAGAAAGCTACGCATTTTTTTTTCAAACCGATGGTTAGGCTACATTTGCCATTGACTTAATGTGGTTGTTAGGCTAACATGTGGACGAAGGTTGCAGTATTTCATGGATATTTTAGATCTAACTGCGTCACAATTTCACAGCCCCCAAATTTATTCTGCCTTTTTCTGGAGGGCTTTTCATGATATTTAAGGCCAGACTGTATCAATCAATCTTGCGCAACTGATCTCACTTTTCACTTCAAGCTCAATCAGGGGGCTGCAGCAGGAATTGGCAGCCCTCATACCCTCCCTCAGTGGTTGTAGGAGCGCCAGATTAGGGGCAGACAACAAAATTCATGATTAATATGGGTATATCCCTGCGGACATTCATAGACACTTGCAGGCACTGTTTAGTACATGAATGATTGTACTTTTTGGTAGCCTATACATACTTCAGACTGAAGTTCATTCCTCAACAGGTTTTGATTAAATGTAGTTTTAAATTGTAGGCCCCTATGCCTAGATCGTTTTTTCATAATTCAACAGAGGGTAAATAGAGGCAAATATTAAGAGTATGAGTCGTTTGACCACAACACACGTACCTCCTTTCTAGCACGGCGCTCTGAAGAAAGTCTTGGCTTCTTTGTGGGAATAGCATGCCTACTTGAAGTTGGAGTTGTACCTGTTCCTATGCAAGTTTCAGTAACGTTAGGCCTAACAAAGTTAGGGCTTACTTTCACTTCTGGTACAGGGCTACTTGCAGTTCCACTCACGACACTCTATGGCACCTTTATTGTGGGTACTGATCCGGATATAAGTGGCAGTCTTAGTCTCCCACCACTTAAATCTCGTTTATAACGATCGAATTGGGAAAAGCATTGATCATCAAAATGTTCGTTACAAATAACACTGTAGTTCGATGGCCCTTTGAAGTCAGCCCTAGTGAGCTGCACGAAACGGGTCCAAAGACATTGAGTTTTACATCCTTTGGCCACTGATAAAGGCATATTTTATCAGAACTTACATTGCTACAACCTCCAACAACACAACGCATTGGCATTTTAATCAATCAGTGTAAATTTGAAGACAGAATAGCTTCAAAATGGAGGATGTACAACCACGCTTACACCATAAACCACACGAACTCAACGAAGAGTGCGAGTGTTGTTTACATCCAGCGTTCACGATATGACGTCAGCGCGTACTTCAGCTGATTTCCCTTTTTTTTACAAGGTTACGTAAAGTAGCCAATTTCTTTTACAATTTTCTCGCGAACGACTAGGTTTTATGAAATAAAAGTTATATTTTTGGAAAACAAATCCTCCAAACTAGCTATCCAATAACCTGGAATACCCCCATGGCAGGACCACTTTAAGGAGCTGTAAATATTAGTAGTCTTATGGACATGTGGTATGAGGTACTAGATCCAATTTGTCACACCTTTGACAAACAAGAATCAAATAGAAAACCAATTGTAAAGGAATTTATCGTTTATTGGAGGAAAATGTCTTTTACCTGAAAGACTGATTGCCTTCAAAAAAATGTAAAAAGAAACGATAAGGGAGTTACTTGTGTCATAAATTAGAGAAGAGGTTAAATACTTAGTAGTTTGTACTTAGCTGTTCATCTAATATATGAACACACTATACTTTTTGATAGTTGCTCATTAGGAAATCTCAATTTTAAATTTATATGAAACACATAAAAATACTTGTTACCATTAGAGGTATGATGTATTTGCCACAAATATGGTACATATTCAAGTATGGTCACCTTTGGTCAAAATTATGAAACTGTTTGTATAACAACCTTTGAGGGAATTTTCCTCACTGGGACATTCAGTCACTTTTTGTCTTCCTCAAAATGTGTGACAACAATTTGGAGAGTAAAGACCTCGAGGAAGTACTTTTTTAAAACTGCTAGCAATTATAGCTTGCTTTAATTTGGGGCCTATACTGACTACCTTAAAAATCATTTGAAACACTTCAAAGCAACACGAAAGATTCAGTATAAAGACGCTTTTCCATAAACATAACTTAAAAGGTGAAATGAAATTTTCATTGAAAGAATTGGATGACTATGTCTTCAATGAACTGTTTTGGTATGGCCAAAGCAAAGGCAATGTTTCATGCTCAATGAACAAACACTCATGAAAAAATAATTGTTTCGTAAGTTAATGTGAGTGAGATTGACAAAACTGACTTGAGCATTGTACTTCTGTTCTTAGCAAGCAAATTAAGATGTTTATGAGGTGTCAGCAAATATGTAACGAGAAAATTCAGGCTCAAGTAACAGTATAACAACCTGTGCGATAGCAAAACTTCCACAATTTCTCGACTTGCGTTTTTGCAAGGACCAGCAATTGATCTGACTTTGAAAAAATTGTATGTCAAGTAACACATTACTTTACACTCTTGACTGGAAATGACTTGATTAGTAGTCTCTTGAAACAAGCTTTAATTAAAATATCTATTACACCTTGGTGAACATATGCCATATTACTGTATAGGGTTAATGGGCCACCCAATCTTAGTTTTGCAAATTAGTATTAAGCCACATCCCCTCATTAATATACATAATCAATATACCAAATATTAGTATTTACCTGTCATCAGCCAACAACTGCAATGTCTCAATGCAATTAGACCAATTGCTGGGACTTACTATATTTTTGAAGCATTAACTTTGAAATTGTGGCCTAATTAGTATTTACGATGAGTACCAAACACAATTGGGTTATTTACTCCCTATAACATGTACATATTATCACCAAACAACATCACACCAAGTTCCAGTACAATGGGACTTGTCATGATTTGAAATTTGTCATGTTTGTCCCTGTGACCAAGCAACAACAACAACAGGTCACTTATACCCATTAGATTGTGTCTACATAGTGAATTATGAAAGGTAGGTGTCACATATGCATAAACACAAACATCAACTTCAGCCTTATTGAATGCTTAGGTTCCTGTACTTTCTGCAAGGAACAAAAGATGCATAACTGACTTTCCAGTCCACCGCAACATTATTTCAACCTAGACCTACAAAAACAACCACATGTTATTGCATCAATATTTGCTACATGATGTATAACAATGAAGATAATATGGTTGGGTTTTTATTTTACACTTTGCATATTTGTTGAAACTGTGAATATTGTAAAAACAAACACATTAAGGAAGCAACTTGAAGTAATTGCAGGCTACAATTTTCTCGAATATTGATGCATGTACTATATCCCAAGTGCCCACATAGGAGAATCCAACCTGCAGATGCAGAAAGAGTCCTGAAAATGAAAGAAAACAAAAATAAATGTTAACAGAACGTTGGATAATAGGAGACAATATATAAAGTCACATGACGAATGACTTCACATTGCTTTTAAATGCAACAGGCAGAGATTACTTGCAACAAGCCCATATTACATAACATTTTAGTGAAACGTGTAAATGCATTTTCTCTCTGAAAATGACAGAGACATACAGCAGTACAGGGTGAAGAACTTTGAAACAAAGTGAAATAGGCACATGCACAACCAAAACATATAACTCCAATATGAATTCACACACAATAGAATACTACCAAAATGCGTTGCGAACACTGTACGAAAATTCAGTGCAGACTTATCCTTTGGTCAAAGTACAAAACCAATGTTCACTTGTCACTGACTCGACCAACCTGTATTGTAATGTAGCCTACAGTGACTTGATCCAGAATTAGCAGGTGGGCCTATGTATCTAGGTACACCGGCTAAAATCACACAAGGGTAAAACTACTTAGTACTAACCAGAGCCGACCAAGGCAGTACCTTTTTTGATATAAGCTTATTTAATTTTCAAGTACTATTATATTTACTGGGCATGAAGGTATTGCCAGTGCTGACAACCACCAGTGGCAGAAGTCAGTACTAGTTAACTAATAATACCAGCATAGGCCTAGTATTGTGTAGTTGTACTGTAGGGTCCTACAGCTCGGTCACTACAGTACTACTAGCACTACCCTACTTTGAACTGCTCAAGTCCTCCAAAATTCAAGGAAACGACATTGTATTCGTAAACATTGTCTAACATCATAATTCATAAACTCTCGGTCCCGTAATATTCATACACTGCACTGTAGAATACTTAAAACTATAACCATAGGCTACACGCTATGGTAATGTGCATACACATGCACGTACATGGTTGGCCGTAGAGGACAAAATTAACGACAAATGGGGGGATTAATTCGAATATATGGTCCCATTAATTGGAATATATGGTACCATTAATTCGAATATATGGTACCATTATATTTAATATATGGTACCATTAATTCGACCAATGGCTGTTCATCTTTATATGTAGAGATTAATTCGAATATATGGTACCATTAAATCGAATTTATGTTACCATTAAATGATTATATGCTACCATTAATTCGAATTTATGGTACCATTAAATCGATTATATGGTACCATTAAATCGAATATATGGTACCATTTATTCGACCAATGGCTGTTCATCTTTATAAGTAGGGAATAATTCGAATATATGGTACCATTAATTCGAATATATGGTACCATTAAATCGAATATATGGTACCATTAATTCGACCAATGACTGCACAGCAAATAGGTCCACTTCCGCCGAGAATTCGGCCGCATCCGCCCAAAAATCAACTGAATGTTGAAGCTTCCGCTAGAAAATCAGAAATGACCAATGACAAAGCTCGTTAGATCCAGAGAGTTGATGACCGGATGGAAGTGGAAACCGCGAGTAGGCCTAGCTGGCTGTATACTGTCACAAGTCCTGCCGAACAAGTTACGAGTACGACTACGAGCCAAGGAGTAAAAGTTGAAGAAGAATATGCGACTGGACCGGTTATAAGTTAGAGAAACTTATAAAAATGGCCCGCATAAGTGACCGAGATCGATTCCTCGAGGATCTTCGAAGGGAGGTAAGCGATTGCATAAGGGTAGTTATCACCCAAAACGATAATCAGCAGGTTCTTGATGATTTGTTACAACGATTTGCTACCCTTAAAAGAGATTTGCAACTGTCATGGGCTGGAAACATCATCAGTGAAAGTGAACATGATTCGTTACTTGGATCACTAAACCGCTTTCATCAACTTGTTCCTCGATATTTTGAGGAATCGTTGTCAACTAACGCTGGTGAGATATTCCGTAACCTAGGCTATAGGCTCTAGCATACATTGAATGGAATTGAATGAATCACTTGTCGATCCTTGTGTAGCCTAAACTTTCCGGAGGTCCAGGGTTCGAATCTCGAACTGACCTCTTCAGACTTCTCTGTCGAAGCTGTACTGCAGTTGTTGATGGAGGTTGTTTGGGATGGCTGTTGCACAGTGGTGATGGACAAGTTGCTTCCACCTGTCCAAACTTTCAGAAAGTGGTCAAAGTATAGGGTACACTCACGTCCATCAGATGAGGACGTTAAATGGCGGTCCCGGGAGCAGGATTGGGTCTCACGCCTGTCTTGTTATAATCTGAGCACTTGATTGTGAAGAGAAGGCTGATAAGCCGGTGTTCATCCATGATCATATCTGGGTTATCTGTGGTACAGGGTCTTTCATGAGGACTAGATGTCCTTCCTTACACTACTGTTGTATTGTATAGCAATACCTTGGGACACTTTACTGTTGTTGTTTTGGTACAATATATTTCGGATAATGCACCGTACCCCTCCATTTCAGAAACTTACCAACACATTGATCCAGTTGGACAAAACAATTATTGCCTTTCATGCCTGCAGTCTTTCACTTGATACACATGCAGTGGTTTAGGTGGGCGAAATGGCACTGGGCCGAAATAATTCACATTTAACCCAACATATTTAAGCCTAACTAGGCTATAAATTAGGCCTATGCTCTTCTATACTAAGCTAGCTCGGTCAATGCTATACACACAGGCCTGGGCTTCTGCCAAAGGGAGTGGAATTCTGGTGCCAATGGGAGGCTGGGGAGTGTTTGGTTTGTTGATCATTTGCTTAAATGTTGGAATCTCCAGGAAAAACATTTCATTTATATTTAAGTTAGTTTACTAATTTTTTGGTGTGTTTACATGTTTTTGTAGAAAAAAAAATGGCAGCCTAATTTGCATATTTAAAAAAAAAAAAATTTTTTGGGGGAGGGGGGGGGGGGGGCAATTCAAAATTTCCTAATAGAGAATATGTCCCTAACTTGTTAAAATCAGCTCTATCTAAGATGCATTCCCAAAATCTTAGTTATCTTAAAGTTGTCCCTGCTGAAAATTAGGGTTAATCGCTACACTATGGATTGGTGATGATATCAGTCACCCTTTGCGCGAAGTCTTTTGCAGAGTACCGATGTAAATGTACTGTGTATGCTATATTAAAAGTTTATACAGTATAATGCTTTGTATATCTTAATGATCAGTGCTTGTGGGCGGGTTTACACCACTTTCCAGCAGTCACATGATTTGAAAATTATTAATATTTTCATTGTTTTCCCAAAGAGAAACAAACATATTCAACCAAAGTTGTTTTATAACAAATTTGGGTTTTCTTGTTTACTGTAATTTTTCATTTGCAAGAAGTTGAGCAACAATATTAATTATTGTGGGCAACAAAAATGCATTTGTATGGAGGTATATTGCTCATCGTCATTTACAAATGTAACCATTGTATTAATTTTGTTTTAGTTTACCAAAACTAAAGCAAAATAATGATTATTGGAAGTTTGAAGGATTGTGGATGTAAAATTTTGTGATTTGGTTCTTTTTTTTTTAGAAACTAAAAGAAACCCTCTATGCCCCTTGAAGACAATCTCAAGATTTTAAATTAAACACTCTTGTGAAGTTGTCACATACTGTAGGAACTATCGACAACATTGTTCAGGTGTATCTGACTGGATAACAAACATTTTAAATTTGAGCAGTTAAAATTATGCAATAATAATAATATCTAATCATCTCTGCTATTTGAAACCTGCCTTTACTGTAGCTATAGGTAATGATGTTCTGATTTGGATTTTCTTCTTATTGTTATCAACTACAGGTGTCAGGGAAAGTTTTGAAAGCATCCGAGTCTCCAACACGCACAGAGGTTCTCCGAAGTACAACATAACATCTGCCCAACTTGAATTCCTTGTAGCTTGCCGCTTTTCTAAATAAAAAATAGCTGCAATATTGCATGTGTCATCAAAAACAGTATCTAGGCGTTTCGGGTAATATTGTCTGCAGTACTTCTTAATCAGGGTTGTAGCTTTGAAAATGACAGTGTCGGGTGGCATTATTTAATTATGTCCGGGTGTAGGCACCTACCTTGTAATAGTTCAGTACTTTGATTCATAAAATTCCTCATAGGCGTAGGAGAGGGGGGTGGGGGCTCCGCCCCTAGGTTTGGCGGTCAGTTGCTGAAAAAAAATTATGCACTAGGGTGCTGCATCGCCGCCTCTTCCCTGGAGAGTAGTCAAAACCGTTCAGCCTCCCCCAATCCCAGGTTGAAACAGCTTCCTACGCCTATGGAATTCTGGTCATATGTATTCTTTCAATTTCTTTGTAGGCCTACATATTGCTTGCTAAGCATGTGGGATTCGTGGAAGCAGCATCTACATGTACATGTCTTACGAGTTTATAAACAAAACAGTTTGCGAACTACGTGTGCCCATGTGTTGTGTGAATTTCTTATATATACAAAACAAACAATATATAACCTTCTATAGTGCTCTGTCTAAAAAGACAAGAAAATATTTTTAAATCAATTTAGAATTTGCAAAATGTAGCATCAGACATTACATCTAAAGACCCTTAGTCATTACAAAAAAATCTCAAAGTAGAAATATCAATTTCCATTTTTAGCCCCTCCCCATAGCTAGATTTAAGATTATCACTCGTTACAACTTTTTATATTATTTTCATGGAAAAACAAGGACTCTATGATAGGCCTGATATAGGCCTACACAGGTGTTTTTCAGACTATGATGATAGTCCAATTTCTATGGTGTGCTCTTTCACTATGATTTGGTTTATTTAGTAAACAAAGGAATCACTAAGCCTTTTGGACTCTTGGTTATTCATTTTCATGATACATATTACTTTCCACTTACTTGTGCTGACAGTTGCTCATAACATTTTGAAAAAGATCCTTTTCCAGTCGAAATTAAAAAAATATCCCGCTGGAACCCGAATCGGATAATTTTTCATTAATATCTGGCCGGATTGTCCGGTCGGACTGGATATCCGGTACACCCCCAATTTTAAACTGTAAATATCGAACAGACTAGCTGAAAAATAAGAAAATTCTTCAACATAAATCTACTTCAAAAGTTACAAAATATAACACTAAAACATCTAAGGACCCTTAATTATTATAATAAAAAAAATCAATGGAGAGGGGGACACATGGATGCAGTAGTAAGTAGCAACGAAAATGACAATAAAAATTAAAATACAATTACCGTATGCAAATAAATGTGGGCCAGTATACCAGGTCAGCTCCAGTTAAACAGAAAGTTGCCCATGCAGCTGCTGGTTATTCCAATCTCAATTTCATTTCTTGCCCATATTCATACATGGAACTTAACCCTTATTCTGTCACTTGGTCCTTTTAGGCCAGTGGGGGAATATACGTCTTGACGGGTTCGAGGCTGCGCGCTACAAACTGAAATTTATGAAGAATCTTGACAGGTGGGTGAGGGCTAATGAATGCTTCGGGACCACGGTACTGGCCATTCCCTAGTTCGCGGTCGGTGCAGTTTCTGACACCGATGGGTGATTGGTTAACTGAGTACCGTAGATGGAGCCTATTGTTTTATAAAAAGTCCAATGTTGTTTGATTCCAATGGCTGAAATGCTGTTAAACTAAACCATTAATTATGCATGAATTAAGGTCACATCACCACTTGCGCAATTAGTTTTTATTGTTTGTAATCCATAAATAACAAGCAAGTAAACAGGGTTTCCTAAAATGCAGTTATGGCCTCTCTTATTTTACTGCTATTTCCCACATGGTCTACTATATCTAGCTGGAAAATGTCACCCTACCTTGTTTCCAGGGCACAAGTCTTACACTAGCATAATATAACATGATGATAAATAGCAAATCAGTGATCACACAAGTATATTTTATCAATTTGTCTTTTTCAGGGAATTCAATATTGCCACAGAAAAATACAGTGACATGAGTTCTGAAAGCTTGGACGAAACTGTGCAGAGGCTACTTTCAGGGAACCACAGAATTGGTGCCAATGCAGTTGTCACTCTTCTCCAAAATGAAGGACTAAAGGTGCAAAGGAAGAGGGTGCGGGAGTCAGTTCGCAGAGTGGACCCAGCTGGTGTCGCCTGTCGTTCTCGACGGGTACTGAAACGTAGGGCATACTAAGTACATTGCCCGAACTCACTTTGGCATTTGGATGGAAACCATAAACTTATAAGGAAAGTTAATCATAATCAGTGACACATTGGCGTGGTACATATAGTGAGGAGGAGGATGGAGATGTGAGTACATGTAATGCTGATGCAAGTTGTTGAACATGAAAAATTACAATGAAATCACATAAAGATGCTTCTTTTAAACCTTGTTTAACTTAACTTACACGGTATGGTATTTGGCATTGTCATGTGTGTATTGTAAAGTACAGTATACTTGTTAAATAGTGTGAAATGTGAATACAGCATAATTACCTGAGCTAGTGCTACCAGATTTGTTGTCTACTTGGCCTGTAAAAGTAACATTGATATTAATTGACCAATAGGTCTGGAATCGAGTAGACATATCTCTTTATCTACGTTTGGTCAATTTATTTTAATTAACAACCAAAATGAAAAATTGCTGAAGATGATATCAAGTCTGCAACATCGATTTGCCAATACAGTTATTTTACTTCATAAATACCCGGGGTTTCGGAATGAGTAAATGCTTCTTCTTTTACATCAAATTTTTAGCTCATGTGTCTAACTTTCCATTCACAACTTGAAATGGTAGATATCTCCTAAAATATTCAATGGATTTTTCTGAAACTTGGTCACAATTATCTTTATGTCCCAGGCTATAACTTGTCAATCTAAAAGAGCCTTCTCCATCTAGAGAAATTACTGGATCATTGTTCACAATCACAGTTGTGAACAACAGGCCGAGTGAAATTTGGCCTTCGGTTGGAAGGTCATTTGAGATCAACAGAGATGAAACAGTGAACACCTTATAACTGCCATAACTTTGCTAACTTGGATTGATCTCATACCTGGTTTGTTATTTAGCCTTAGTGAGTAGATAAATCATATTGATTTGTAAGAGGTCAACATAGGTTACTAAAAACCCTATAACCTCTCCATAACTTTGTAATATGGACTTGGATTGATTCCGTTGTTGGTTTGTGCAAATCAACCTAATAGTTATGTGGTAGGTCAAAGGTCATTCAAGGTGAACAGAGGTCGAACAGAAACCCTGAAGCTGCCATAACTTTGCAGTGCAAACTTGAAATGATCACATACTTGGCGTGTGACTGTGACCTTGGTGAGTGAAGAAACATTGTCATTGTGTAAGAGTTCCAAGGCCATTTCAGGTCGACAGAGGTAGAAACCGAAAACCGTTTTACTTTGCAGTGCCAACTTGGATTAATCCCATTTTTAGTGAAATTGTGGGTGGGCCTTGGTTAGTAAATGAACTATATTACTTATGTAAGAGGTCAAATATCATTTTAGGCCAACACTGAAAACCTTCAAGCCAACATAACTTTGCACTGCCAGCTTGGATTGATTGATCCCATATTCGGTGCGCATGTTGACCTTGGTGAGTAGATGAACCTTAATTTTTAAGAGGTCACTTGTCATTTGAGGCCAACAGAGGTCGGTCAAACACTGATAACCTTGTTGAACTTCGCTGTGTCAACTTGGATTGAATCAATTTGTTGTTTTTTTGTTTTTCGTGGGCTAAACACAACTGCAATGCCACCATGAATTGATCCTATACTTGATATGTGGTTTGGCTTTGGTCAGTAGATGAGGTCAATGGTCAATTGAGGTCCACAGAGGTCAAATACTAAAAACTTTGTAACCTTCATAATTCCAACTTGAATTGATATCATACTTGTTATGCTGGTTGTCCTTGGTTGTCCTGTAGTTATGTAAGAGTTCAAAGCAGTGTTCATGGTAGTGCTCGAGTAATTGTCAATAACAAGTTGAAAAAAAGTTTAAAACTGCCACTTATTACGTTTCCACTTGAATCTCCATTGGGGTACAGTAACCACAACCGCCCCCCCCCCCCGATGATTTTGTGACCATTAATGGCTCAACCACTGGTTCAAAGGTCACTTGGGGTCAAACATTGAAAACCTTGTAACCATCAAAACTCTGCAGTGCTACCTGGGTTGATGTATCATACAAGTTTGTTACAGCCTTGGTGAGTAGATGACCCTTTAGTGATAAGAGTTCAAAGGTCATTTGAGGCAAAACCTGTCAAACAAAACTCTGCATTGCCAACTTGGATTCTTTCAAATGTCATCTATTCATGAAAACAAGACATCAACTGTTTATCAGTTAAATAAGGTTGGCCAGACTTGCATCTGAGAATTAAATTTTTTCATTGAATGAGGACTCCTAAATTTTGGCCCCTTGTTCATCACTTTACTGCATTGCCCTAGATCTTACTCTGTTCAAATAAAGAACCTGTACACAGGGGCGTATCCAGGATTTTTCAATAGGGGGGCGCAACCAGGATTTTGGTGAGGGGGGCCATCCCTATTTTGATCGCCATCCTGGAGGATGGGTCTAAGGGGATGGGTGTCCCCCTCCCCTTTGCAAAAATTTTGAATAATTAGGAGCCCTTAGATGCAATCTGGTACTATATTTTGCAACTTTTAAAGTATATATTTATGTTCAAGAAATTCCTTATTTTTTGGTTAGTTCACCCGATATTTACGTTTTTAATTAAGGAAGATAAAAAGTTATACGGAAATGGAAATGAGCACTTTCGCTTTGGGAAATTTGTTAACAATTAAAGGGTCCTTGGAAGCAATCTGGTACTATATTTTGTAACTTTTGTTGAAAAGTGATATTATTTTTTGGTAAGTGTGTCCGAATTTAGGTTTTTAATAAAGACGGATAAAAAATTATATAACAAATAGGAATGAACCCATTCCCTTTCATACAATTTTGAATAATTAAGGGTCCTTAGATGCAATCTGGTGCTATATTTGTTATCTTTGAAGTAAAATTTGTGTCAGGAATTTAATTTTTTAGGTTATTCATTTTTTGGGCGGCCGGCCAATCGGGGGGCGGGGGCGCCTGTTGCGCCCCCTGAATACGCCACTGGTACATTTATTCCCCCAACAATTTTGGCAAGGAATTTCAATCCAACTCATCGTGTTGAAGGTCAAATGTATGAGTTCATGTCAATGGAGATTGAAAAACTCATTTTACTTGTAATTTTTCCTTGCAATTGGATGACTCGCACTTGATATGTATATGCTTTGTTCCAGCTTAAACAAGTTAATACCATTTTGTAATAAATTACAGATAAGATGAATTAAATATAAGGGAGTTCATAGTTACAGTGGTGCATGTGCTGAGAGTGAAAAAACATGTGGGGAACAAACGTGATGATCGCTTATAACATTTGCGTTACAGTTTTCACTTGAACTATTACAGCTTTTCGAAAAACAGACTGATTTACTCCATTTTGGCTGATGCCATTGTTAAAAGTGTACGTACAATATTTGTGAAGTTTAAAGTTATATAAGAGGATTGGTATATTTCTCTAAATGAGTTTCAAAAGATGTTCTTGCAGTGTTCATATTGTACGTGTCGGCATTTGGTCATCTTTGACAACAATGTTTATCAATATAATAGCATTATAATATAATTAACTGTAACTCTGAACTCCTGTATTACACATTGCTAAAATCACTTTTTGGGTACAATCGCGTGGCTTTAAAACCGCGAATATTTAGTAATTTTACACTGATTCAACCAATTTGGTACCATATTCTGTTCACAGATGGCGGTTTGTTGTTCATGCTGGTGTTGAGGGTTTTTCAAGACTAATAACCTATATGAAGGCAAGTATTGACAACAAAGCTTCCACTGTGTTTGATCTGTTCAAAGAAGCTACGAAGCAATATGGGACACCATCACGTATTAGATGTGACAATGGGGGGGGGGGGGGAGAAC
>JAIPMN010037040.1:0-12126 GCA_020650975.1 Apostichopus californicus
GGCTAGTCACTGACAATAAGATTTGAAAAGATAAAACAGTGCTAAAAGTTCAACAACATTACTCTAAATGGAAAAACCCTATAGCTTATTAACGTTTTCAAAGCTATCAAAAGAGTACCTATAAGGGTACTGAAAGAGTGCAATCGGCCGTGCCAAGGGGGTGGGCGTACAAAATAGCTTAATTGTTAAAAGATATTTACTTCAAACAGTGAAAGGCCAAAGATTTGTTATCTGAAAACATACCGTGTTAATACAATCTAAAGTATCAAATAAAATGAAGTACTTACCTCTAAGGTTAGCAGATCAAGATGAAAAGAAGGAGAAAAATGTATAGGCCTATAACATTAATAACTTATCTATCAAGTCCCTATCTTCGATTAGCCATGCACGTGTGGTATATGCGTTGTCTGGCCTACAGATATTTTAGTTAAATTGAGGGGTAGGCAAGACTATTCCAAGGGTCAACAACAGGCGCGCTATTGCATGTAGAGATATTAATTGCTCTTTCATTTGAGGCTTATGACGGGTTTTGAGAATATGAAAATTAAAAATTTGACACAAACTGACACAGTTGTAAACATCTATTGCATTTTAAGCTGTTACGATGGTTGCTATAGCCGTTTACGCTAGGCAATTGGTAACCTGCTATAATGTCTATACGACTATGCTATAGGGCTCCTTGGACGTATTAACTATGGGCGTAGTCTATTCGCACATCTATGAAATCAGCGAACCTTCCCCCCCCCCCTCACCCCATTTCGTTAAGCCAACATGAGGCGGGGTTATGTAAAAATATACTTGCATGCATACAGTGAAGTAAGTTGACGTTTACATTTAGTTAGGAGCTCACACTGAAAGAAATAGCTGGACTTACAGTTAAAAATCTGTACTAAGACGATTAGGGATTTATAATCCCCGTATAGTCCCTGAACTCATATCAGAAAAAAATTCCCCTATGACAAGTTAAGCCTAAATATTTTAAATGGTACGGCAAGGAACGGATCATTACCCTTCATTGACACCCAGTAAAAGTGGGCCAATTGTTTGTGAAATTCATAATCGTGGGACGAACATGGTAACACATGCATGTTACAGCCGTTTCACTCAAGGAAAGAGGCAGAGAAACGTATCGTGCGATTGGTGATAGAATGCTAGAGTTTCTTCATTCTGAAAGAGGAAAGAGACAAGCTGGATGAAAGCGAACTGTGAAGAACACTACATGTAAGAACTACTGAGCTGTCATCAACACAGTCTAGAAATAACCGAGAAACAGTTTAAAGTCCAAAGGCCTACCCAGTTTCTACCGTTGAAAATAGAGATCTTGAAATGTGTCAATATAACAGTTCACTTGAATGACAAGATATTTTCTTTAATTTTACGTCTAAATCAAATAAAAAAGATGCTTATTGTGTCACGTTTTCATAGTTCGCACTATATTCTTAACATAAACGACCGCGAGAATCATAAACTTTGACATCACACAGGTTTTTGTCGTTTCTTTTTATCTTTCTTTCGTTTTTTTCTTCTTGTGGATGGTGAAATGTCGATGAAGGTTGGTACCTAATTCAGAGTTCCATATGCTTTGTAAATATGAATCGTTGTACGTCGCTACAGGTTGTAGCTTGTGTGCGAAGACTTTTCTCGAGGAGCGGTCGAATTCTAAGCATAGATTTATAGATACCGTGGTATCGAAACATCTTTCACAGAGCAAGGCAAGTTCGGAAAATAAATGTTCGAAAATAGTCTTAACAAAATGAGCGAGATGTTTCAATCTAAAGCAGGGTTTCCCTAAATTTATCCCCCCACGAACCCCCTGTGGATGTCAGAGTTGTCCACGAACCCCCAACTTTTCGAGACACGATCTGAGTCATTATTACTCAGATTACTATAATACGCATAACAGTGCTTCGTAAAAGATCAAGTTCGTAGTGTAATGTTGTAGTGAAAAAAAACAAGTGATGAACAAATATATATTTGGAAACTTCAAGGTCAGATCAGCTCTTTATCTTCACGACGTACTGTCATGCGGCCTGTGTCTGTTTCATAATTCAGTTATTTATCACATATACGGTACGGTACTACTATGGCAACATATGCGTATGGAACACGAAAAGAGTTTGTTGATAGGTACGACTTTTGTACATTACTAAATTATTGATATATCAGATTTTAGTTCAACAAAAAGTAATCTAGTTTTGACTTTCAGAAACGTCTCACGAACTTACTGGGATGGACTCACGCACCCCCTGGGGGTTCATGCACCCCAGTTAGGGAACCCCTGATCTAAAGGGATTGCAAACTCGATTTTACGTGAAATGAATTTCATTATTATTTTCATTTCGTCGATTGGATAAGCACAAATCGTATGCGAACTAGCGGATGACGAATATAAGTTGTTTTCGTTGATGACACTGTCATTATATGGTGTTATTATAGTAGTTTAAATATTGGAACGGTTACTATTTGAGGATCAAACTGGAAATACGCTTATTGAAAATAATCAAACAATACATGCAGAGTACAGAATCAATAATATGGAATTTAGGTGATACTTGGTGTGTACACATTAACACATTAACATGTACACATTAACAGCAAATTCATTATCACTTAAACTTTCGATTACACTGTAGATTTGCCGACTTTCTTTTTTCTCATAGATATAGCCTGAATATCTTAGTCACTGACCATACGTGGCATAATATGAGAAGGCTATGAAATAAACATGCGTGTTTTGTTATAAGAGCCAGACGTTTAAAGCACTCATTCCGAGCGCATTTGTTTTTACTGAATACGAGATTCAGACGAAGTAGATTAAATAGCTAAGTATATTTACACTACACCACAGATTTAGTCATACACTTTAAAAGGTAAGCCACTTAATCCAGAGTGTTCTTTCACCGACAATTGTTTTTGGTTGTACATCACGTTTGTGCACGAAGGCATCCATCACCCTACGTCTGATTTTGTAAAGTTGTGTCTACCTTCCTTTACCACTTTATCTCACAGAAATCAATTCTACTTTACGTATTACATGGGCACACATTTTCGATAAAAATACTACAGAAAAAGCAATGACGAGTAAGACTGATCTACTCCTATGTATTCCTTAAAATCATTTATCTGAATCTTTCTTTTTTTTTTCAATGCGAGAATTATAAAGCATTTAAACGTTGTCTCACATAACTGTAAGCAATTATTCTTAAATTTATGCAGTTCGCTTTATATACAGAAATCTTTGTATAGTTCTTATTCTGGTTACAGTGTGTTGATAGCAAGGACGTAGCCAGAGAGGAGCAGAGGAGAGGGGGAGCAACTACCCCCCACCCCTTTCAGTGTCGAAAAAATGTTAAAAACTGTTGTTTCTTTAGCATGGTATTTTGTCAGTGCTCTTTTGATCTTGAATACTCGTCAGCTCCGTTCACTCGATTATAATCCTAGAAACTTCAGGCCTACTGATTCAGCTACTTACTTAGTTTGGCAGATGCAATTAGCTAAATTTAGCCTATAGCCTAATACATGCCTACAGTTGGCCACTGCGTAATAAAATACATATTGCCTACCTAACTGCACTCGATGGAGTGTCACGAACCGTATGCACAACGACGTTTACAACGTTCGTTCTTATCCTTTCTATGATTCGTCCTAAGTTGTTGCAGGAACAGCATGTTATGAAGCTAAGCTAGCAATCGTACGTGACACGCGCTTTCTATAAATAATTATTACACTGCTAATACACTGCGATAACGATATTTGTTTTTAGGCCACTGCACATCTGGCTGTCTTACAAAATATGAAAGTATTTATTGTCCATCAGTTAAGTTCGTCAAATGTATTAAGGTCCAGACATTGGGCAATAAACAAGAATCATCCTACTGGAAAAAATTGTTACGATACGTTTTGTCGCATGATTTTAATATGGTAAGTAGTTTCGATCTACCTAGAAATGCGTGCTGTATCCTATTGTTACGTTGGGGTGCTCCGGCTCAATTAGTCCAGGGCTCCGTTATTAAATAAGTAGAATTAACAGCAGATAAAGAGAAACTCCAGACATAGATATAATTGTAAAATATAAGCTTTATTTATTCTGTGTGGGGATATTGCTGCTGGAGTGTATCTGAACTACACTCTCTGAAGTCTGGAATGCTAGTCTTTTTCCATACTAAAAAAACTACAGTATTTAATTCATTACAACTTCCTGTGAATGGGCAATAACCTCTCTGTGACTTGGTCACAGAGTCTTTTACTTATAATTACTAAGGCACATATGAGAGTGCTATGACTAACCACGTTTGTAATACACATGAGATGCAACAGGTTGTCATCTATGGTTAAGCATGAATATTTATAAGACCAGGGGGGCCTCTATGACTATGGTGTGGGTGAGGGGTGAATAAACTCGGGAACAGGAAGTAAGTAGTTACTCTTAAGACAAAGAGACATAGAAGCACATGTTTAAAGTAATATGATGGGGATATAACTACATACTACATTACACTATATTGGCTTCGAAATAGATACGACAAAAACATAACTATTAACGAAAAAACCCATACATCATTATGCAGTGCATAAGCCATTTCTCCGCTGCCCCCTGCTCAAAACAGGAGAAGAAAAGAACAAAACAATTTCATCGGTGCATGCCGAAGAACAATATTTGATCAATGATATCTTTGATGTCATAAATGGAAAGCTGGGGTTCGTATAAAAGGTTACGTTTTACACTTCACTTGACATCATTACCATAGTAAGAATGAATATTTAAAACAAAAAAAGAATTTCTATTGTGTGAGGAGTGACGTGTTACACCAATCTTCATGCCTGCTGAGCAGAGTGGCTGTAATCACTGCAGCACTTCCTACATACAACTCGACATGGCAAGAAGAACATAAAGCAAACAACGTTCGACTCGTTTAGTCCTATACACATTGTACAAATGCATTCGCTAAACACTAAGTGACGTTTGTATTTGTCAGGACGACTGTCCAGGAGATTAAACAAAGTAGATAAGAAACAAAGTAAAGAAGTTTTGGAAGCTATATTTCCTCTAGAAAGGGGTAGTGGAAAGGAGAAAGATGTATCAATTACAAGGATTGAGAAGAACAATTTGCTTTGAAGTGATAGTGATATACATTTTAATTTCATCGTTGGGAAAAGCACAAGTAATGTTCGAAGTAATAGACGGCGAGTATAACGAAGTGGTTTTCGTTGGTGATACGGATATTACGTTAAGGTGTTCTTATAATGGTAATTTAACTATTGAAACAGTGGCGATTATGAATCAAAATGGAAATAACGTAACTGTAGAAACAACAACGGTTTTTGCCGAGTACAGAATCAATACTGTGGCGATTAGCGATGGTGGTATGTACAAATGTAACGTAAGATATACGTGTATGGATGGAAGAGAGGTAACGGAGGTAGCGACGCTCAAACTAAATGTTAAAGATGAAAATAGTCGTCAATGTATTCGTAATGGTACCGTAGGGCAGCCCTACAAACCTGGTGATTGGATATTGTTGTCATGTTACTGCAGAGAGATGGATATGTGTTCTTGGACATCCACAGTTATAGACACTAATCGAGGAGTTAGTTTGTTTCCATTCGATAAAATGATCTTTAAAGAAAAGGCGATTATAAGAGTTATAGTACATTACACATCATCCACTGATAATAATACTAGATATGATTGTTCCAGTGGATCGACAATTCTCTGTCAGATCGGACCACAGAATAAATCAATCAATGATACCATTACTGACTCAATGGAAACAGTGACGTCAACGGATGTTTGTTCATCTTCAACTACAGAAGGTCCATCAAGCGATGGAATCAGCTTAGAGAAGACGATTGTAAAAGTTACAACTAAAGATACACCTGCAATGAATGATTCTAGTTCGCAGAATAACGATAATCCTTTTGTTATTTTCATAGTAATTGGTGTCAGTGTAGCTGGTCTCTTAGCAGTCGTGGTTGTTTTTCTTATTGTTTTCATTTTTTGCGGAGGAAGAAAAAAGAAAAAAGAAAAAAGTGAAAGATGATAAAAGGGCGAATGATAATCACAAAGCTGACCACATTAATGGTACTCATTTAAATGAAGCTTACCAACAAACAAGTCATGAAGGTATTGCTAATGATGTTAGCCACACGTACGATTCCCCGCCTATGAAGCCGAGTGATGTTATATCTCTACCCGACGACAATTACGCAGAGGTAGATAAAGCTAAGCTATCTCAAATGAGCTCGATTGGCACTCATGGTAAAAGTTATATGGCTCGGGCTGTTGGCAGTGATTTTCAAGGCAGACCCATTCCTTTAGAGAACCGAGAAGCCATTGTTGATGATAAAGCAGACGAGGAGGATAATTTCAGTGTGCTCTATGCAAAAATAGACAAGACCAAACGGAAAAGCAACGTCCCTGGCAAATGACCAGTATCTACAACAGCGTATGCTATGGTAGATAAAAACAACTAGCAACATGTGACACATCAATTATCGATAGCATTTCGAGTTGTGATGATTTGTGTGTTAGTATAGGCCCAACTTGATGAACAGTACTCGTATATTCAGCATGTAATTCGTGCGCGATGTTTGTTGAGTGTATACACTTGAATTTCTTCCCTTTGTCTGTTCATTGCATGGTTATAGTTTAGTTACCAATAGCGGCCAATAATACTATGTCAGTTGGTAGGTACTTTTAAATAAACAAATATCCAGTCACGCTGTCCAAACTCATTGCATATGAGTATAGTTTTACGTGTCATAGTATACGTCATTGATGAGGTCATTAAACAATATAACTCTTCAAAGCTCTATATTTAGCAATTTATATCTTTTGATAAAAAAACGCAATCCTCATCAGGATAACAGGCGATTCAAGGTACCGTCAACTTTGCGTATCATGATGACCTCGTAGAGGAATCACCAAGTAGTAGGTAATGATTTGGAAACAATTAACGCTGCGAAACTGATCTTTCCCTTTATTTCCATTATTTTACGGGTTGTGCTGGAAAGAGAAGTTAAGCTCAACGTAAGTGTAGTTGTAACTAATACTAATGAAGTATGCGCTATGTCAATGAGGACCTGTTCCTCTTATGGTTTGCAAGCAGTTCAGACAGAACTGTACAGTTCTTAAGATTTTAACAACATATTTGTTACCATCGTGTTGGCTACTGTAGTATTTCAAAGTATATTCTTTTACCCGGTTATTGCTGAGTCTACATTTCTCGTAAATTTCAAAGCAACGGCTGAATGAGTATGGTGTGTTGCCTTTTGTGTCACAGACCAAACGAACAAATGGTAGTGCGAGTCAGTATTTGCATACATACAGCTAGACTAACGTTTAACGACGGTAATAGGGAATATATATTTATTGACACAATAACTAGCTGCTCTGTGTGTGTTAGGATGGCTACAGAGTGTCACAAGGACAAGGCGAGTCAGTATTATTAGAATTGCCTCCGATTGTCAGATTATTGCCCGACATGACAATCGCTGAAGCGGATTTGAAAATGGTTTCTTTTTTATTCCGACTCTTGAAAGTACTCATAGATATTGAGCAATAAGTTGTTAAATGACGGAGTGGCAGTAAAAGTATGTTCCCAAATTCGAATATTGGTGACGACTATTCGACATTCTAGCATTACAAAATATTTAAATATTATGTTGACAAACTGTTACGTCAAATTAAGAAATGAAACATATAAATAGAGTTGAAACAAGTTTAACTTAAGCCTCGGTGTATTTATCTGAATAATAAACCCTCCAGACCGACGACTATTTAAACAGACTCTTCTGTATTAAATATTTCTTCCACGAACTCTTTTAGTCTAGTCGAAACACTTTCCTTCAAATTCAACAGCTTCTATATTTCATATCAAACGAGCAACACTTTGAAAAAGAAATCCAAATGATATCTTTGAGGTCTACAATGAACATTGTCAAATCCTACATAGAAATGTTTACATAACATGTACACCAGTGTCATTCATTTTCAGTATATTCAATTATAGACTAAGTATCTTAGGTTTTGAAGTGCAGTCGCATTAAATTGTTCTCTGCGCGTTATTATCAGTCTCATTTCAAAGTAAGTGATAATATATATGTACTTAAGATTTTACTTATCTCCGGTTATGGCTTTTCATGAGTAATCGTAAACAACGACCAAACAAAAGTAGTTTGCTATATAGACTTATTTTCAGCGGACAAAATAAGGTAATAACTTACAATCTACAAGTGACCAAATGTTAAAGAAGAGTTAGAATAATCCGGTTCCAGGTTTTGTTTTAATACGTCTTGTTTTATTAATGCGTGGATGTTCATCGGCAATGTGATTAATGATTCTGAAATGAATACAATTTGTACATGTCTACAGAATGTTTCTTCTGATTGTATATATGATGAAAGTGTGTTATAGTGATGAAAAGACCGCATGAAATTCATTAGAATATAAAATGTTTGCTGAGCCTTCTGTCGATTTGATTTTGATTTTCAGAACCATAGAATGGGAATATGGTGGTGGAGTTTATCGCTATTGATAACTTACCATACTACTTAAAAAAAAAAAAATTACTGCATGATCGTAAATGTTTATACAACGCAACAAGTAGCTACTTTTCTTGGTTTTGCTATATCGATCAACAAAAACTATACAATCTGTGAAGTTGCTATTTTGATGAAAGGTATTTCATATTAAGCATTATTAATAAATCTAAACGGAATATAAAATAAGCTTAATGAATTGTTCCACCGTTTTTTCAGAACACAGATCATCAATATAAAGGATTACAAATAGTATCTTTTAATTGTCAAAAACAGTTGTTTCAATCGATTCGATGCTTATGTGATTATAATTGTAAGAGAAATATAAGAAGAGAAATCTATAAATATTGATTTATTAAAAACAAAACCTTTATTTATACCGAACCCGTAAATACGTTTATCTCGTTTATGTCTCTTTATATTTAATGACCATTCTTATGTATAAGCGCAGGTTATATCAAAGACGAATGGCTTAATTCTTATCTTTAACCTTTGGAAATATTGAAACAATTTGAATATTTCGTGTTCGCTTTGTAAAGTATTTTACTAGTGTACTTCTATAAATAAATGTATAAAGGGATGATCTGCCTGCATGCCACTGTAAATATGTTTTTTTTTTCTGGGATGAATAAAGCTTTCTAGATAACAAGAACTGTCTTGAAACCATACTGATTTATAAAGGTCTTCAGTATTGACCCCAAAATTTAACCCACCCCCCCCCCACACACACACACAACTATGGATGACATTTTACTTCAAATCGCTTCAAATGTGCCTTTTGAACCATCTTTGCAAGGTATACTTACTAGTCAAACACATGGACAGTTTATATATATATATATACATATATATAGGCTATATATAGGCTATATATAGGCTATATATAGGCTATATATACATATATACATATATATATATACATATATATATATATATATATATATATAAATATATATATATATAGCAGTATAGTTCTCAATATAATCGGTGCAGAGCTAAAATGATATATGTATAAACACGCTATTCCATTGCGTTGTAACTCAGTCAGAACTTCACGCACACATTGAGTTCTTTTCACTGCGGCGATCATTAGGCAACTGAATCTTGCAATGACGCTTATTTCCTTTTTGGGAATATCGAAGGATTGTGAGGTGAAACATGGAAATGCTTATTAAGGTCAATGAAGACAATGTGCAAATTAGTAGCACAACAGTTCTTTATTCGGCTGTAGTCGGGATACTCTCTAATAAATACAAACTAAATAAACTACACTGTCACTAATAACTATGTTTTGTTTTGCGTTGTTTGCTTTTTCTTTAATTCCTCTGTACAATGTGTTTTCTACCTGAGTTGATTTTTCTACAGTTTTTATGGAGTGAAACTGTTCGACAAACCCCTGGGATTTTTTTAGTTTTACTTCCCTCTCCTTCATTGCCATCTTCATATTGTTTTGTTATTTCTGCACTTGTACTATTTAATGTTGTAGGAGAGCATAAACGAAACGAGACGAAAGAACACGGTGACTTTAGTAGCGTGTATTTGAAGTTGTTTAGCAGCGAATTCTTTATCACTAACACAAGGGAGTGTCCATAACAACTCCCTGCTAACACTTTCAATGACACTGCAGATTTGCCCGACTTTCTGTTTTTGAGTCACTGACCATGCGTGGCATAATATGAGAAAGCTATGTAATAAACATGGCATGCATGTTTTGTTATAAGAGCCAGACGTTTTAAGCACTCATTCCGAGCGCATTTGGTTTTACTGAATACGAGATTCAGACGAAGTAGATTAAATAGTTAGTTTCTTTACACTACACCACAACACAGGTCTAGCTACACCGCCTCGCTAGTAGCTGTACACAATTGCTGCGTTGTGTTCCCTATATTATAGCGTAAACAATGTACTTTGTAGTAACGCGCCCAAACCAACATGTTTTTTTTAAATAGCCCCACCGCATGAGAAATAATCTACTATTTTTTTTCTATATATTCGTTAGTCCTTATGTGGATACTCGCCTATCGCCACATCAGGACTAACGAACTGCGTTATTCCTTATTTAAATACTCCAATCGCTACATAAGGACTAACGAACTGCGTTAGTCCTCATGTGGCGATATGCGAATCCCTACGTAAGGACTTACGAATATTGTCGGTATTGGCGATTCTTTATGTGGCAGTGTTAGGATCGCATGATTGACATAATGTTCTTCGTCATTGTGTGGATGTGCTATTAGTGCCACATATGGACTTAAATTGTTCTTGGTCATTATGCGGCAGTAACTTTGAATTCATATAATGACTTAGGTTTACGTTTTTGTTTGTGTGCATTTTTGTCGGTTTTGGCGTTACATACACCACAGATATAGTAATGTAATGCACTTTAAGAAGTAAGCCATTAAATCCAGAGTGTATATTCACTGACTATTGTTTTCGGTTGTACGTTACGTCTGTTTAATGGGGGCATACATCACCCTAGGTCTGAATTTGTAAAGATGTGTCTACCTTCCTTTACCACTTTATCTCACAGAAAACCAATTGTACTTTACGTATTACATCGACACACTTTCAATAAAAAATACTACAGAAAAAGCAATGACGAGTAAGACTGATCTACTCCTATGTATTCTTTAAATCTTTTATCTTTATCCTATTTTTGAATGCGAGGATCATAAAGTATCTAAACGTCTGACATGACTGTAAGCAATTATTCTGAAATGTATGCAGTTCGCTTTATATACAGAAGTCTTTATAGTTCTTGTTCTGGTTACAGTCTGTTGAGAGCATATTTTTGTTCAATTTGATCATTCTGATATTTAACCTATGTGCCAACATACAACCAGAGAAAAAAAGGCGTATTCGGCTCGCCAACGGAGTGAATAGTCTTCGTATTCATTGCTAAGCTCGGTACAACACCAATTTTGCGAAGATCAATAACATGAAGGTGAGTATCGGAAAGGGAGAGGGGCTGGGATGGGATGGGATGAATAATGAGTTAAATTTTGCTCAAATGTCAAGTCTGAGCTGGATTGCTGTACACATTGCGTCAATATACCAGGAGGCCTATATTAATCCTTTATGTAAATTTAGGCAACGCGGTTGAAGACGGCGCGGGAAATTTTGCAACACATTACTTTTCACATAAAAATACATCATTATACAGTGCATAAGCCACCCCCCCCCCCCCAAGGAATTTCATCGGTGCATGCCGAAGAACAATATTTTATCAATGATATCCTTGATGGCCTAACTGGAAAGCTGGGGTTGGTATAAACGAGTACGTTTTACACTTCACTTGACATCATACACCATATTGCGAAATAGTATATACAAAAGAAATGCCTATTGTGTGAGGAGTGACGTGTTACACCAATCTTCATGCATGCTGAGCCGAGTTGCTGCAATCACTGCAGCACTTCCTACATACAACCCGACATGGCAAGAAGAACATAAAGCAAACGGCGTTCGAATCGTTTAGTCCTATACACATTGTACAAATGCATTCGCCAAACACTAAGTAACGGTTGTATTTGTCAGGACGACTGCCCAGGTGATTAAAAAAAGTAGATTAGAAACAGTGAAGAA
>JAIPMN010037042.1:0-12973 GCA_020650975.1 Apostichopus californicus
TTTGATAAGACCAAGGATTTTATTGGCACTATTTACCGACTGGTTGATGTGTTTTGACCAAGTAAGGTCACTTGAAAGTTCGACTCCAAGGTAGGGATGGTGTTTAACCCTCGAAGGATGGAGTCACCCATTGAGTACTCATGATTTGGAATATTCTTCTTGTGAGTCATCCGCATAATGAAGCATTTTGATTTGTAGAATTTCGTCTGCCATGCTAACTCCCAGTTACAGAGTGAATTTATGTCTTTTTGAAGATTGTCACAATCACTACTGGAATTTATTTGTCGGTACAGAATTAAATCATCTGCAAACATTCTTACATCAGAAGCGACACAGTCGGGTAGGTTGTTTATGTAGACTAGGAACAGCAGGGGACCCAAAACTGTTCCCTTTGGGACTCCGGAAAATACAGGAGAACTTGTTGATGACTCACCGTCAATAATGACATTTTGAGTTCTGTTGGATAGAAAATCCTCAATCCACCTGTTGGTATTGTGTCTGATGCCAAGATGTTCAAGTTTCATCGGGAGGCGTCTGTGAGGAACTACATCAAATGCTTTGCTAAAATCCATAATACAGAGATCTACATGACCTCGATTTTCCAGTATTTGAGTTTAATCATCTACAAGTCCGGCTAACTGCGTTTCACATGATCTCCCGCGACGAAACCCATGTTGTTTATCACTAAGTATGGAGTTCATGAGCCACAAATTTGTGTGAGAAGATTGTTGCTTTCTTATTACATTAAGCAACTCCAGGTTCTTCACTGACAGCAAAACATGTGGGAACAGGAAGTTACCCTGTAGCCACATGCGGGAACACCCAGTAACCTGACGTACAATACATAAAAATTGGGGCAGGAACACACAGTAGCTACCTTTGACTCAATTCAGCAGGAAACAGACAGTATACCTGCACAGTACGGAAGAGTGCATCGTCACTCTTGCACCGACATAACAATAATAATAATGAGCCAAGCCCCAACTGCCGCTACTACTTTTATACTAGCCCTCGGCATCTCAGGCAAACATTCCATCCAAACAAACTGAATGAATGTCAAGTGAAGTACGCAAATTTACTCTGCGTTGTCCAGATGACCAGGCATTCCTTCGCTTGACTAGTTATTTTACATACTTCAAAAGTAAGAAAACCTTGTAGACATGAGGCTACTCCAAAATTTGAAGTTTGGATGATGTTCCTACCTGGTATGTGTATCCATTTCAGTCAGAAAATATACCTGGAGTCAAATATCAGTATAAGCCAAATTTTAAATTCTTTGCAAACCCCAAAAAACCTTCAATCCAAATTGAATGAACTTCATACTTGCTATAGGAGCAACTTTAATGTGCACAAGAATTCTGTTATTTGGCCAGAAGTTATAGTAAAAACAATTTTGTATATTATTATTGGCTGTGCTAAAGCTGTGTTCTTTATTATAACATCCGTGTCAGAATACTTGGTACATATTTTACGAAACATATGTGAATCATGCTGGAATTATATTTTTTGGAACACTAATTAGCTTAATAGCTTGAGCATGTGTTCCATTCATCAGTACAGAGGAGGGGGGGGCGTGGGGTGGACGGAACGCCAAAATGCATGTTTGTATAGTAATTTGGGTATACAAGTTTGATTTAAATGACCGGGGTACAGACATTTACGCCACGAGACCAGTTCTAAGTAAACGAAATTTAGTAGGCTTTCTTTTAAGATATTGGAACTTAGTTGAATTTGAAAAATGAAATGCGCATTTCTCATCCGCCAAAATTTGCAAAAACCAGTGAAATTGTAAACCGAAGCATGATTTTGGTAAATTATGGCATGTACAGTTTTGACTTAGTATGCTATAGACCTACGCAAATCAATCATTATTTTGGGGGGGGGGGGGCTTGACGGTCAAAAATTGTAATTACCAAACATAACATGTGGATATTGTATATAATAGATTGATACGAGCCTCTCATAATTGTTTGTTCAAATGTACAACCTGTCTTAAAGTGACATGTTTATTAATAATTATATCTATACATGTTTTTGGTCTAAACTAAACGATAATTCTCTACACGGTGCCGAGCTGCTCGTTGCAATCCCATATCACATATACGGCAAACTGTGTATAGCCTATATATACATATAATTCGAACTGTGCTGAGCGTGATATAGGGAGCTATATATATCGGTATATACATGATTCGCATTTAATGCCTTTTAACAATATACTTACGCCACAAATATATACTATCAATTAAACTTTCTTTGGACCTACCACAAAAACATCAAGCTTTTAACCTACTTATTCCATTCACAGTTAATGGAGATGCTGCACATGATCCTCTGTTGGTGGCGGAAGGGAATAGGGTAAATGCGCCAGCCAACCCTCCGGGAGCAAATGGTTAGTCGCAGATGTTAAATTTCATGTGTGTTTGTCTCAAGTGTATTAATAAAGCCCCACTATGCATTATAAACACAAATATACCAATATCAACCCTACACTCTCTTTTGGTACGATTTGGTAGTTAACTACATAATCATGAAATCATGTACATTCTGGCATTTTATATTTTGGAACAAAATTAATTACCTACTAGATATTGCATGTGTTTCGTCCATAACTTAGTGAAACGTTTAACCTCGTTATTCCATTCGCAGATAAGACAGAAGAAAAAGCTGAAGCTCCTCAAGTGGTGGATCTACCTAATGACAAAAATGGTTCGTCCTAGATGTTCAACTTCATGTGTATTTGTCTTCAAGCCTCATTGTGGTCAAGTGGTTAAGGCAGTGGACTTGTGATCTAAGGATTACAGGTTCGAGCCCTGGCCAGATCATTGCTTTGTGTCCTTGGGCAAGGAGCTTTATCTCCATTGCCTCTCTTCACCCAGGTGTATAAATGGGGACCTGCGAGGTAACTTGTAAATAAAGTTGCGTGCGCCGGTTTGTGGCTGCACCCTATGGGAAGTCCCCCGGGGGACACATGGTTGTGGTGTACTGTGGTGCCCCAAGAGAGATTGATTGAATTGTGCACACTTTGGTGTATAGGTGTGTCAAGTTACTAATGACCAGGGTTGTAATGTTGTAAGGTGCCATTGAATGTATGTTTACGTGCAATAATGAGCACCATATAAGTGTTATAATTATTATTATTATTATGACACATTTTGGCCCAAACTGATTGTACATTGTACCCTCTTTGGTTGCAATTGGTTGATGTTGCAAATATATGTTTTCCTCGAGAAAAGCTGGAAATCTCTCATCTTCCGATTCTCTCCCTTCACTTTCTCTACAATAGTCAAAGAAATAGTCTCATATCTCGATATTACCAACTTTCATTGGGAGAAATGCTTTGCGTAGTTTAATTGTTTGTCCAAACACCCTGTCTGGTTTTGGTTCTGTATTTTGAAATTTCATATTGCTAAGGGTAAAGGGATTCATTTTCAAAGGGGTTGTTACTTCATCGAGTTGATTATATCCCAGAAGCTTTCCTCCTCATGTGTAAAACTATTAAAGACCAACTATGGAGACAAATTTTCTTTTTGGATTTTCCATTAATTTGGGAGTTTACATACCCATAATCAACATGCGTAAAAAATAATCTTTTGGGTAGACACGTGACATGTACCTGTGGAATGTCTGAAAACAGAGATTGACCCAAAGGAGCCTCTGGTCACCGCGTGACGTCATGATTGGTATACCGCGAAAATCAAACGCTGAAGTAGGCACTGTTTATACACTGATAGCGAACAATTGTACTGTATTTGACTTCCAATTTCGAGCGTTTGAAAAGCTGTTAGCTTAAAACAGGAACACATAAAGGTAAACAACTAGTTTTAAGACAATTTTAAGCAGAAAATTCAGTTAAATGGGTTATTTTATAAGCAAAATTTCTACTCAAATGGAGGCATCGTTTACATAGCGGAGCGTCAATAGGTACGTAGGGTACAATATACTGTAAAACATGCAAGCAGCTTGCCGATTCCGTAATACAATTTGAATGAGATAACGCAAACTGAACAGAAGAATAGACCTAAAAAATGCCTCATTCGTGATATGTGACGGGAAAATTGCTTACGTTACTGTCAACGAATTACCAAAAAAACACTATACATAATCGAACAACTACGAGAAGACGCTGACCCGAATCGACCAGGGTAGCATATACATGACTAAGCTTCAGCTGAACATAGTACTTACTCGTTTTAATATCCAAAAGTACAAACACAGCAAAAGTATCCTTTCAATAGACCAAATTTAGCAGTGAATATCCAAATCCACGCTTCTCGTTCAATCTTGGGCGAAATACTATCGTGACTCTGTGTAATTCCATAGAGTTAGGTCTAGTTGAAACAGGCCTTGACCAGTAACATCCCACAATCACAAGACAGTCACTAACGAAATAAAACGTCTGATCGCTACATAGTACCGTTTTTATTCAGATGCCGGAATAAACATAACGGACAATATAACACATGTATCACGAACTCACGATACTGGAATACAACAAATGAAATAGATGAATGCGATGAAATCCTAACATGACTATTTACACATGCTGTGAGCCAACCCCGGCGAGAGTTGTAACTCACTACATGTACTAACAATGCTACCCTAGGCATGGTATATACACGGTCATCTCTTACAGTAAATATTATACTGTCAATTGTGTGATATAATGTTACATGTAAGGACGTCCAGGGCGTGTTTACGAGGAGACTTGAAGGGTCAATTTCACATTAGCTATGTCCGCCACAGCTGTCGACAGTATATAAGTTTCGCAGAATGAGACATTTACAGCATACACAGAGGCAGGGTCATGCAAGTGGACTCATGGGCATGAGATACTCCGGGTGCTGAAAAATCTTTCCACGTGGATCTCACAAAATTGATCCAAAGTCTACAGCGTTTTACGTTGGTTCTTCTACTCGGAAAGCTAAAAAAGCTGATGCTTTTGTTGGCTGAGGTATAACTGCAGCCTCCAACAACACAGAATTGTGGCATTTCAGGGAAAAAGGAGTAATATCGTTGATGTTTTTGGCAGCTCAAGTATACAACTTTACACACTAAAAGTATTGTTGTGAGTGAGGTATACCAAAGGTGACGTCACATGGTCACCTGATGTCTTAGGAATCTTTCAGGAATGTCTGAAATAGGTTTCCTAAAAAGCTGTCTTTTCTTCCCATTTTCACGTATGTAACGTCCGAAATTGGTAAAGTTAATTACAGCAATGTAATTGGAGTGAGTTAAGGATTACATACATGCAAAATGGTGGGATTTTATGTTCATCGAAAAGTCTCCATAGTTGGTCTTTGATCTATCTAACTTATTTGGTAAAGAATAAATTATGTTATCATTGACCTAAAGAAAAATTTCATTCTTACATTTGTTTCTAGAAATCCCAATGACCTCTATGGGACCTTCCCGGTCTGGTGATGAAAGATATGGTATATTTCAATTTTCATATTATCTTAAAATTTAGTTTGCTATATAAATCCATGTCAACATTGATACAAAAAAATCTCATTGGCAAGGGAAACATACTATATAGACATGTAGTAAATTTATTACTGAGGCATGTTACAAGATCTCTTATACGACATTTAGCCAGTTTTCCATGTGATGTGTCTTTGGAATTTGGGAATTTCCAAGTTCATATTGTTTGTGTCAAGAAATATTACGGTGGTACAGTGTCTTAAATCTGATAATTCTTGATGCAGTTAGATATTCATGTTGGATGATTAAGAATACCTAAATTCTGTCAGAGCTTTAATATTTGTGGACCCTAGCAGCTCAATGTAATAATGTTGTGTCTGAATGACAACTTTGTTTGATGAAATGTGAATCAATTTTGCTCACATTTGATCGATATTGGTTCCATTCATTGGCATTTTAACGCTAATGAGTAGCAACCAAACACAACAGTTTGGAAACATAGTCAGAATATACTACTTTAGAGATATGATAAAACTGAAAGAGTAGAATTGTTGTTGAGATTTTAATATTTATATTACATCTTTCCATTGTCCATCTTCAGTAAATACACCGCTACGAAGTAACATAGGGGGACCATCAGGTGTGTATGATTGGTGCAATTCTTTTTATTTTGTGATCGTCTCAATCAAGTTACTCATGTCTTCAAAGGGTTTTTATTGTCTATGTTCCTTCTTCTTTTTAACTCATACAACTAAAACTTACGATTTAGTTTCGACTCTTAAGAATACCACATAATTTGTAACAGCCAACAATTCAATTTTAGGATAACATTTGGCGGTACGATCTCTCTAGTAGGTCAAAATCATTCTTACCCGTGAGCTGTAAAACTGATTGCAGTGAATTATATGCTCCCGTTTTCTTCCCACAGTGACATAACTGTTGCTGCCACCACCTACAGTATATCTCAACTTTCAGATTAGCAGGGAGTGGTACAAGTTTTATTCCTTGAATGTCAATAATGTCCTTACCTGAAGGAGCCAGAAAAAGAATGTCAAGAATAAAAAATTAACACTTTTGAACATGGTTATGACATCACAGACACACTGTGTCCAGACAGCCCAAATTATTGCTAGGGACACTGCTATCACTGGGTCCTGCTTCCCAGAGAAAAACCCTTTGTAGGCATTACAGTACGGTAACAATATTACAGACCATTGACCTAAATGCATGTAGTGCAACTAAACATGTAGCACTTTGATTTATAATGGAGCATCAGAGACGTCAAGTGAAAATATAATAACCTAAATGAAGAGAATTATCGTTGTTATAAAAGCCAATAAGTAACCAATAGGATCGAGAGGCCCAATCGCCTTCTCCGTCAAGTTATTTGACCACTCGTCTGTGAATAAGTCAACTTTCGAGCGTAAAGAGTAGAATGAGAAACTACAAGTTGTTCGTCAGTGTAAGAACATTGGAATGGCAAAATCTCCTTTGAGGTGTCTTCAAGTCTTATTTCGACATCTGCATGTTTGGCAAATAGGCATCAGTAAAGTGTGTCTCTGAGTGGTATGCGGTCCACCTAGATCGGATGTGTGGAAGTTAAGTGAATCTGTGACGTCACAACCGTGGTTTCGTAGTGTAACAAACTTTGGGGAGCCTTGCGGCGAGAGTGTTAACATCTCAACCTGTCAATCGGATATGAGTTTGCCTTCGGTGGAGTGTTGTTTCGTCTTTTTCGGGTTACCTGTCCTTAATATGGAAAACATCTGGACACGGTCCCCGTTATTCATTTTTTCATTTGCAATATGGTTGCTTTGGGAGTATTCAGTTTCGGACATTTCTCATGTACGTTCGACGATGGCTACTCTATTGCTACTTTCCCGTGAAAATGAAAAACCATTCCCGTATTTTTCTTCTCTATATTTTTATACCTGTCTCTGTTCTCTCTTCATTTAGATCAACAACAATTGCCATTTGGACCAGAAGATGGGGGTAATCATGTTTTTCATTACAATTGTAAAGTATTTCATTTTGCAAACAGCTCTCAAATTCAATTGGCTCTTTGTACTAATTGGGTATGATATGATTGTTACAACACATAATACCCATAAGATTGCAAATCCCAGCCTTGACTGCTCAATGTTTATTTCAATAATGAAAATTCATCACAAATGTTAATTCTGGTTTGCTTTTGATTTAATACGTAGTCATGTCAAAAGACTTGTTTTAAAAACCCAAAATTTCCAGGTTACATCAACCTGTGAGTTATGGTGAGGGTGTTGAGGTCAAATGGCCGAGGCAATAATGCCTAGAAAAGTTTTCTAGGCATTATTTATCCACACAAGATCAATATACTATGTATGTTATGACTGAACTGCTTGTAATGTAAATAAACTGTGCGTGTCGTCGAGACAAGCTAAGGTTGTTCAAACACCCACATTGGCTGTCTATTCAGTTCCATGTTAATGGGAGATGCAAACCCAATCATCTATTTACCTATGTTGCAAATGCTAGTTTTTTGTTTTTTTTTGTTTTTTTGTGATCGAAGATCCAATGCCAAAAAACTTGAAGGTAGCTGGAAGTCTCAATTTATCAGTTATTGCATCATGTAATTTACTGAATGAGCTGCGGTATCTTTATGGTAAATAATGTCTGCTTAGATGCAAGCGGGTGCTTTTGTCTTTTCTATTTTTCAAAGGGAATGCCAAACATATAAAATTGACATTTCAGGGCCTTATTACAAATTTGGGGTTATTCCTGTGACAGTTAATAAAGTCCAGTGCATAATATCCAGGGTCATTTCTGGGGATACTTTGAATCCTGGGACTAAACATGAAACCTGGGGACTTTCCCCAAAAATTTGAAAGTCTTGTCAGCTTATATATTAAGGGATACACAATAATACATGGATATTACATGAATTGGTTACTGACATATCAAGGGGAAAAGAAAACTGAAATTATGTAAAAGTCTATTTGCTTTATTTTTGTTTGTTCTTACAGATCTAAAAGTTAAAGATCAAGAACTATCTACTTTTGCAACACGTATTGTCCAAAAGCATGGTGGAAAGGAATGCAGCGATGTACAACTATTCTGCAGTCAGTTAGGCATACATGATAGTGTTTATAATCCAGTGTTGATGGACAGGAAGCAATCAAATCCTGAAGAAAAACTATATTATGTTTTTCGTGCCTGGCACTTTGCTTATCCACTAACAAGGAATAGACTTTGTAAAGCTCTTTTGAAATTTGATAAACTGAAAAAGACAAGGCTATGTGAATTATATGTAGATATTGTCCAGGAATGTTGTCAAGATAACTCTTCGGATAGCTCTTAGCAATGCATTGAAGGAGACACAAGCCGCCGCAACCATCACCAATGGTCTTTGTGAATGGAATAACAAACAGCAATGAAGAACTGCCCCACACAGCTTGCTGCCTAAAAACATATAATTCAAGTTTGGGAGATACAGCAGATTGAAATGAATGTTCCATCACACGCCAGGCCGAAGACTTGAATAAGACTAAATATGACATCATCGAGTCACGTGTGTTTTGTGTCGTCATGTTTTTTCTTCGTTCATAACAATTTCCTGAAATGACGACGGGTCTTGCAAACAATGAAATCTGAAATATTTAAGTTATGAAGATGACCTAACGATGCCATTGCTTTCGCCGGCAGAACTGTTAACATTCTGTCTTGCAAAGATGGAAAGGAAAACGAAGAAAATGTGAAAAAATTTTCCGACCGAATGTCGGCCTCTCTGACATACCAGAAATGTCCTCATCTTATTTTGTTATCGTTATCTAAGTCCGCATTCATTTTATTCTTTCATAATAGCTTTCTTTCTTTTTTTTTCTCACAAAACAATTTTGATTACATTTCTAATCAACAAAAGTCTTTCAAGAGTTTTTCCTTGTGTCTTACAATGAAAGAGTACTTCCAAAAAACCTTGTACTTATAATTCCATTGCTAGTTATTTCTTGAAGGATCACAATGTACCATTTAATCTGAAGAGAGCAATATTCCACATTGTTAGTTGAAGATCCCATCCCCATATTTCATCTCTAGTCAGAGATATGCTCGATTGAATGTTATCGATTTGGAGGCGGTAAACTCTCGCCTACTCCAGAAAAGTGGAAATCGCATCAGGTGGTCTCTGACATCATCATGGGAGATGTTCTCCAAACGCTTTACTTTCCTATTGTCATATGTTTTGGGTGGATTTATCTTGGAAATGTGATACAATTGGAGTGTTAACTTAATTGTCAATACTCTCTGTTTTAAGTTAGAATTTCATCAAAATACTTTTTTTTGAGGAATACTATGTTCCTGTTTTGGTTAAATGATTTATGCAACAACCCCCCCCCCCCAAAAAAATCACAATTTCTGCTCAATAAGCCATGATGACACCATTCAATCTGCTTCTGCCTGATCAATATACCAACTTTACAATTTGTTAAGTTCATATCTTTAAAAAATATTAAGAAGCTGTGATTTTGACTTTAAGATACAGAAAATATTTAGCAAGTCTGGTAAACAATTTCAGCCACAACAATACCCTGTTAATTCATTTCATTACTACATATGAAACCACTAGTTGACAGTGTTGCAGTACTCAAAAGGTACTTGGTACTTAAGTACTTTCTGCAGGTACTCAGTACTCGGGTACTTTGTACTCTCTGCAGGTACTCAGTACTCGGGTACTTGGTACTCAAGTACTCTCTGCAGGTACTCGGGTACTTGGTACTCAAGTACTTTCTGTAGGTACTCAGTACTTGGGGTACTCAAGTACTCTCTGCAAGTACTCGGGGTACTTGGTACTCTCTACCGGGGTATTTGGTACTCAAGTACCCTCTGCAGGTACTTGGTACTCAAGTACTTTCTGTAGGTTCTCAGTACCTGGGGTACTCAAGTACTCTCTGCAAGTACTCAGTACTCGTGTTACTTGGTACTCTCTGCAGGTACTCGGGGTACTCAAGTACTCTCTGCAGGTACTCGCACTCCATGGTGAGTTCACGGGGGATTAAGTACAGGTACTCATATTCAGTATTGTAACTCATGATGATAAAGTACTTGTTCTCCATTTAGAGTACTGGCACTCACTAAGGACGAGAAGTACAGACATGAAAAGCTATTTATGTTTGAACTGACATTACAACAGGGAAAGCCACATAGTCTTGTCAACCTTGTGCAACTCTATTGCGTTACCATCTAATAGTGATTACTCCATATTAATGTTTGATAAAACTCACACTTACTTGCCCCTGCACACAGAGTTGTGGATTTGGTAACAATATATGGTGTGGATGATGATCATGTTATGACAGCAGTTTTTATAGTGGAAAGCCTGCAGAGAAGCGAAAGGCCTAGAAACAGGAGAATTATACAGCAACTTGCTAATCACAAAACTTTCAAAAAATTATATTTATATAAAGATGGTGATATCCTTCATTTGATTTAATTATGAAGAAGTCATTGGTGGGAGTAAATTGTAGAGAAACTGTGCCAAAGCAATTGATGACACCAGAATGCATGAACATATCTAATTACCTATTGTCTAGTAGCATAATGAGTCACAAGTAGTAGTTAGGCTAGTCTTATTTCACAATATGATATAGCAGCCTACCATCTTAGTTTAAGTCTTGATCATCTGTTATTGATATTTGTCGATACTATATGCGGTGATTTGGTCCTTTTTATTTTCTTGTAAGTATTTTGAACTGAAATGTTATTCATAATAGTTAGAAATGTATTTTAACTTAATCCATTATGATTGATTGAAACTACGTGTATGCATCCATGATGTTTCATTTTCTTGCCAGAGCTGAGGCAAAAGGCATCTCTGCAATGGTGTTGGTGTGTGTGTGTGTGTATCACGTGCACTTGTTTAGTATTCTGACTGAGGACATGAACAAAGGAATTCCAAGTCCTCACATGTGGTTTCAAGGAAACACTGTCCTCAGAAGAATTCTTTTGTTGCGGGATATTGTTAAAGTTAGTATAATTGGATTTGAACATTTGGAAAAATAAAACAATGGGGTCCTCAGTCTGAATGTATTACACACCTTTCTTTGTGTGCAAATAGCTCGAGACTTTGTGATGCGTGAACAGTGAACCTCATATTTGGTATGTGGATGAACCTTATAGAGTAGTTCAAAGGTCAAGAGTGGTCAAAGCCTGAAAACCTTGTAAAACATGGGTAATTTCAAACCGGTCAAAAGGTCGACTCGTGTACATGCAGTTTGAACTTCAGCCAGGGTTATTAGCTTGCAAACCAGGCACGTAGCCAAGGGGGGAGGGGGAAGCCGCCCCCCCCCCCCCTTGAGCATTTTTTTTTTAAATGTTTAATGTTTTTATGATATCGCTAGTAATTTCAAAAGAAAAAATGCTAAGATGCAACTTACAAGGCCTGGGAAGTGCCATTTCCAGCCATCTGGGAGGCATTTTCAGCCAAAATTTTCTTGTACGCTTCGCGCCAACTTATGGTGGCGCTACGCTTAGATACTTTGCAATGCCGAATCTACGGCTCTGATAGTTTGCCTACATTTTCGCCCCTCCCTTGGCAAATTCATGGCTACGCGCCTGTTGCAAACTACTCTTGTGCTGCGTATGTAATGTATTTAATGTAATATAAAAAGTGATCGATGGGAGCGGTTTCCCTCTGATGATCATTAAACCTGCCAAATGATCTTATATGTTTAATACTTTAAGTTATTAAGCCATCCAGGTGATATGTAGAAGAAAATTTATTAATAAGTATTTACAAATATTTGTACATGTTTCAATCAATCTTACACAGAAATTTGATAATAAATAATCAATATATTTTATACTTTTAACCCAGCGAAGTCAGGTAAAATATTACTTGATTTGGTTTTGGATTAAACCTTAAACTTTCCAAGAATACATAACATGTATTTTTTATTTTTTTTTGGGAGAGATACTCTTCTATAATTTGTTTTGTAAGAGTTCTGATCATGGTAAATGATCTGATATAGCCATCATGTATATTGTGAAAAATCCTCTTCCACAAACAATGTGTAAAACTCACTAGCCAACAATTCAAATACATTTATATGAAGATAAAACATGTTTTTCTTCTTCTTTTTTTTTTCTTTTTTTTTTCGGTTCAGTATCAAGTTCCCGCAAACTAGGTCATATGCCCTGTTTCACCCTCTTAAGGTTTCCCAAATTATCACCCAAAAAATCACTACCCTAAACCAAAAGTATAATAATAGTAATAATCAGTAGTTACTTTTACAACGTTTAAGCGACCACAAATGTGGGAGAAACACTCATGGTCTTATAGATTTATAACTTAAACGTCAGGTGGCTTCCAATTCAACATTTTAACTCAAATTTAGAATCTTTTCAACTTAAAAAGTCAACCGCAGATCGCTCTTGTATGTACGACCCACCTTGCCATGATCCGCATGGGAGTCGAACCCGTAACCTCCTGATTGCTAAGCCTCATTGTTTCAAATACCACCGCCTTCCCCCTTTTGTTGTTATGGATATACCCATAAGCATAGGAGGCGAGGGCTGC
>JAIPMN010037045.1:0-10244 GCA_020650975.1 Apostichopus californicus
GGGGGGGAGAGTGGGGGGGGGGAGAGTGGGGGGATTCATTATATTTCCCTTTAAAGGAGGGCTTTAGTCAGAATTTTAGTCTATATATGTCATAGTCCAAGAAAGAAAGAAAAGATCTACACATCAAGTATTAGCTGCAACCAAACTGCACTTTACAAGTAATCATGTTTACAGTGTTTTCAGACATTAATATCTGTTGACCTCAAATGACCTTTGACCTCTACCAACATCAATACGGTTCTTGTATTCACCGAACAGGTTCTACATAACATGTATGAAGTTCAATCAAGATGTGCCTTTTGAGTTATCATTTTTCTAATTATAAGGTTTACAGACTTTGGCATCTGTTGACCTCAAATGACCATGGACCTATACCAATTTCGATAAGGTTCTTGAACTCACCAAGTAGGATTTACATACCAAGTATGAAGTTCAACCAAGTTGTACTTGTTGGCTTAAAGCGTTTACAAGCAGGAGTCACATACACACATGCCATCATCACCACCAGAGAGATTCCTTTTACCTCTGGCAAGGAATCAAAAACAAGCTTTGTATTAACTAGAGAACACCCTTTAATAACTTTCAGCAACTTTCGTCTTGGCAAATTTGTACACCAAACTTTAACATGCTATTTGAGGCTATAAAAGTTTTATGTTTTCATATCAAGTTTGTGTCCATCTGAGGAACTGACCATATTTGTCTGTGTATTAGAATTGATAGTTCAGTCACTTCTATTGAATACCTGCAGCTATTTCAAGGACTATTTTCAAAACTTTAAAAGTGGTACAGATTGACTGTATGGACTGAATGGACTTGAATTTTTAATGGTCAGCTACAACATATTTCAAATAGAATTTTGAATATTTTGAAATTGAAAAATGTGAGTCATCCTTTAACATTCAAGGTAAATTTAATCTATTGATATAATAATTTTCATTTTCACTATTAACATTTTAAATTTTCTTATCTTTATACACTAAATCAAAGTAATCCTTATATTCAAACTACAATCCATAATTCATGAATAATATCTCCAGCTAGCATTCTTAGATATATGCTCCAGCAACTTTGCATCATTGAGTATATATATATGCATCACTATTGATCAATGCAAAGCATGTCCCAAAAGTCAAAACCTCACAACTTGGAAAGATTTGACTTTTATAGAAGAACAAAAAGAAAAGAAAGATCTGTCATCCCTTTTTTTTTGTTGCTTTAACTTTACATTTGTTTACATAAAAAGGAGGAAAAAAAAATGCAATTTCAAGACCTCAAGTGTTTTTCCTCCAGTTTCTCCAAAGGAGGTGACAAACAGATTTACATCAAATATTTTTTAACCAAGTCACCGATCGGTTACTGAACTCACTTTTCTCTTCTTCTAGAGCATAATACTAACTGTTTACCTGTTTCTACTTGGAATTTTATCAAGCATCTTAAGTGTATTCCGTTTCATTTTTTCTTTTCTTTTTTTAGCCTGTTTTCTGGCTTTTGTAAGGAAAGAAGGAAAGGGGGAAAAAAAGAAAGGGGAATAATAAGAAGTAGAAGATGATAAAGAACCCAACAGCCCTCTAAGATGCAGCTGAGGCTAGGTCCCAAGATGGGAATTTGATCATAGTCAATGTCATGAACCGTGGATTGATGTAGCAGGTCACAATTATCAAACAGCCTACCATCTTAGGCAAGAGCTGAAAAGCTCGAGTGTCAAGTATAGGTTTCAGCTAAGATATGGACATAATTTGCTGCAGTAGGTGGTGGCTTCCTTGGCTAGAACGACCAATTCATAAATATGCCAAAATGAAAGTTAGATATGTAGGTGTGACAGCTTAAGAAATACAGATCTGTACTTTACTTAAAGTTGTTAGTTGTGTAAGTGGCTTTCCCCAAAAAGGCTCTCCAAAAACAACGGGAACGTCCATGAAGAGCTTACAACCATCGACAGGTATCTTCTTTCATATATAACTTTTTTCGAATCTTCATATACGATTATGAACACTGCTTTACCATTAAATGCCCATTCTTGATGATCGGTGACGTTTTTAAAATAGTTACTGCCAAGAGTATTGACAGAACGTAACAGTTCCGAAAATGTGGTGCATACATGTGTTTTATTTTCCAACTTTCTTTAAACAAATAATATAAGTTCAAGATTAAAAAAACCAACTCGATTGGGGCAAATAGAAATCTTGCTACGAAACGCATGTATTGAAGTGTGTATAATGAAAATGGGTCAGTGGGTCAGAAATGGGTTAGTGGGGTAGCAGTGCTAATTGGATCACATTTGTGGGCAGATCTGTGAAAGTGCATGATTTTAGTGGAGACAGATAAGTCTTAAGAGAGAAGAATGAGAAATTTTAACCATGAATGATGAAATTGGGATGGGAGGGGGGGGGGGAGGAGGGAGGGTGTAGGAGAAACTGCTCAAATGATATTTATCACTAGAGATGGAATGGTCATCCCAGGCAAGACAAATGAAAATAAATCTTCTATAAACATTTTCCTATCTTTGACTTAATACTTCAACCTCACAGGTCCACTGTGTCCAGAATGAAATCAATACTTTCGACAACACCGTTGACTAAATTGGAGATGACCAAAATGTCCAAGATAACCTAAATACCACAAACAAAAACATCTATAATTTTCTCAGTTTATGGCAATTTTTTAACTTCACTATCATTTTAATTTATGCTTTATGTATTATTGGAACCATCCCAAATCATTTCATTTGATGCCTTTGGGTTGCTGAGCATTTATTTTAACCCCATCAGAACTTCATCCCAAACATTTCAGGCTTTTGCAATCAGTTATAATTCTATCTATATTCCTTTAATGTTTTCAGCTACATTCAATTTCCTTTGTTTTTTTGGCCATTTAAGTTCATTTTAATTCTTTTACTTTTTCTCTGCTGTTAAAATTCATTAACCAAGTAACGAACAGAGCAAGATCTTTGCAGTCATCGAAAACTAGACTCTAGACTCCCCTATCACTACCATTTTCATATAAAATCTGTGCACAAAAATCCTCACAAATACTGTCAATTGCTTTTAAACATGCTGTATGATACAGCTTTTTGGGCTCTTCTGTAAAAAAGAGAAAAAAAAAGAAAAAAAAAGAAAAAAAAAGAAAAAAGAAATCTAAGAATATATGGTATTTATGAGTTTCAAAAAAAAAATAAAAATACAGTATGGCTTGTAAGTTGATGTGGGGTGAATGGCCACATGCACAATGAACCTAGAACCGATACTGACTGTCTGCTCAAAGCCTTGGAGGCCACAAGATTTGGATTTTTCTCTCAAATTTCCCCCCAAAATGGATGTCCCACTGCATTGGAGGCGTAAATGATGTTGAGATAGATAAGATAGGAGAAAAAAATCAAAAGAAAAAAAAAATCCAAATATTTAAAATATATTAGTGGCAGCCTTTTTTCTAATTTTTGAATCGAACTAAGAGAAGCTTCTGACAAGGTAAACATTTCAGTAAATGGTCTACAGTTACTGACACAGCACAATGTCACGTTTCACAATCTTCTCCACGTGTCGTATTCAGGGTCTCTGTCGGTCGTCGGCGACAAGACATGGACCAAATCCGAGTTAGTTGTAGACCATTCTGTACCCAATAACCTCAAATTCAATTGACCTTTTGTAAAAGTTAATCCAACCTTGCAGTTGTGTGAAGGGGGAGGGGAAAAAAACACCTTACGTATACCAAAAAAAAAAGAAAAAAGGGCTGCTATCTAATTAAACAGGTAAAAAATGGTAACATGAAAAGGTTTTTAGATTAAGGGGAATATCCTCAGATAACTTTTGATATATTTATTTCCGAGTTGAAAGAAATGAAGGAAGACATGCACCCCTTCTCTTTCTTTCTTTTTCTTGCTATTCGTTCATTCAACTTACAAAGAATAACCCAGAAAAGATTAGATTACTGAAAATGAGGGCACAAGCAGAAGAGACGCAATTAAAGATAGATAGGTAAAGCCTAAATTTGATGTTCATGCGGTGAACGACCACAGTATATTATTTTGGAGGCAACTCGAGTCCAATGACACTGGCTGAGATGTTTTTTGACCCCAGTGAACCAGCAACAAGAAGCCACTGACCTCACAGACACAGTACCTCCTGCCATCCACCTAATTTCAGATCAAAAAAAAAAAAAGTAAAAAAAAAAGCCAAGGGCCGTTAGTCTTTTCTCTGACTGCTTTTCACACTAAAGTTGTCCGATTCACCGACTAAGCTGTTGACACCTCTCGTAAAATCAATCTTTTATATACCCATGAATCTTCGAGTGAAAGCCAAGTTTCTTCTCAAGTGGCTGGCTTGCCCCATGGTGTGTGATTACTATACGACTGACCATTTGCCGTTTTTTTTTCCTTCCCTATACCTCGACGACGACAGTATGCTCATTAGCGATACATAAGGATGCATTGCAGCAAAGTCGAGTTGGATACGGTTCAACGACCGACGTGGGCAATGACCAGCTGATGAGGTCTCCATGGTATCATCTTGATATCTCTCTAAATCATCGTTTCATATGCAAAGCTAATCAGAGTAGATGATGGGCCTTATTTGGGGGGGGGGGGACTCCATCATCATCATCATCATCATGAATGATAAACAAACCAAGATATATTACAAATACATCCTCAAAGACAAACTTTACAACACTACAACAGTTTATGTACAGTTCTCTACAACGTACAGAAAGACGAAAAGAAACTCATTTTGTTGTCCCTTGCTTCTTTAATCAGTTATTGATCCAGTTTTTCCTCTTCCTGATTTAGGTTTTCCATGTCACTTTATACCTGGACTACATCCTAAATTTCCTGCCAATATCGTTAATAAGGAGATATATATCTGATGTACTAGACCTATGTACATAGAAATCTTAAATTTCATGAAGAAAAATTTTGTGTTTATATATATATATATATTTTTTTTCCTCACATTGACACACAAATCTTCAATAGTGTTTTTCAGTCACCCTTGTGGTACAGCTTAAAGTGCTTTGCATTTCATGTAAATTATTACAAATCATTTACATCAGTGATTGTTTAGCATGTGTATCTCAACAGCAGATTTCATTCAATCGAAAATAGTCATTCTTTTCAAAAGTTTGTGATGGGGAGTATAGGGCCATCCTCCCCTCCCCCTGCCCCCCACCCCCAATTCAATGGACAGATGAACGGGTATCCTTATTTATTCCTTCTTGAATCTTATTTCCTATCACAATGATTTGAATGCAATGATGGACATACTTTATGAAGCTCCCAAACAATTGAATAATTAAAGAAGAACTTAGAATTATATAAACAATAGTACAAAAAGAAAAAGAAAGATAATAGAAAAAAGTAATAAAAACACAATATATATATCTTCATATGAGAACTTGAGGCTATCCTGGATGGGGGGAATTCTGTGAGACCGATGATCTGCGAGACCGATGGTCTATGGATTGTCCATCGATAGCTAGACTTTTTTATTAGAGGGGCTTCAAAGGGGGTCAAAGAGATTGACAAGGGGGCGGGGGCAATATTGTTTAAAATATGATATTGCTGTATCTAATTATTAAGTTATATTGTATTCTAAAATTTCATTTGAGCAGCAGGGGGAGGGGGGGCGAGACTTTTGAGAGCGGGGGCTTTTGCCCTCTTCAACCCCTCTGGTTACATCACTGGTGGAGGCCTAGTATCAATGCAAGCCGCCCCAGCCCCCTTGCGCAAGTCACTGGTATCCACTATGAAAAGAAATGGCTGTAAATTATTTTTAATTACGCGCTTTATCAACGTAATATTACCGGTAGTAATATTTGTCTTACCACTATTATAGGCCTAGTAACAAATTCGGTCTCGCGGGGCCTAGTAATAGTTTCGGTCTTGCGGACCTCGGTCTCGAAGACCTTCAGTGTCGCGGAACCTTTTAATTATGGTCTCGTGGCCTGTAACCCCTGGATGAACCTATTCAATATAAACCTCTGTGTTTTAACTGAAATCTTTAAGAGAAAAATTCCAACTTGAAAAGTAGAATTTTTTAATTTTTTTTAACTATGGTACAAGGGTTGATTTAAAAAAAATCTTGACCTCTTGAAATTGTGAAGTAGGTCTAATAGTTAACAATCTCCAAAGGTCAAATTACCATTGTCCTAGAGACAAGTACACATTAGATAATGATGCCTCTGAATCCATGATACCACCTTAATACTAAAAACCTTGATCACAGCGCCCATTTCTCAGTCACGTTTTGTTACAAGATCACTAAAATTACAAAGGACAGACTTGTCATGGAACTATTGTAAGCAAACACATGTTGGATATTTCAGTCTCATACATTTTTTAATGTTTAAGAACTATTTTTGATTTTAAACTTTGTATTAATTTTGAGAAGAATAATTGCACCCATTTTCACATGGTGAAAACCTTGTTACTAGGGAGTCTTGTTTATACTAATCTTAATTTGAATAATGTATGGTGGTTTAAGTCAAATTGTTGGAAACCCTCAAACAAATGTCCCCCCCCCCTCCAAAAAAAAAAAATCAACTTTCAAGTTCTTATTCTCCCCTAAATCATCCCCAGACATTACCTAGTATTAAAATTATTATTAATTATTTTAGCCTTTGAAGAAGATCCTGCTAGGATCGAAACGTCAGGCCAACCTACTTTTACACATTCTCTTACACAGGCTCTCTAGTGGATAAGCAGTTTGCTAACAGTTTTATTTTATTTTGATTTTAGTATTAAAATTAGACAGTTTACAATACGTAACAGGGAAGGCAAATTGTGTAAGGGTGACCAGAAAGTGCCCTCAAGAATCAGCATGAGTAACCATTATTTTTTCAGATCTGGCATGTTTTTGGGACAATTCTGATAACCTATCAATTAAGGACACCTGATATCAACTGCACTGGAGTCTTCCGATGGTAAATATAAAATGAACTTTACTGTTAGTGTACTAGTAACAACCCTAAGTCAAGTTTGTGCCCTACATTTGAGAAGCTGAACCCAATCCATTTCTTCTTCCTTGAATTGTTTTGAAATTCTAATGCATAAACAGTACCCCGCATTGTATTTGTTGACAAGAGGATTTACTCATGAGATTAATGTGTTACTTTTGAGACTTTCATTTTGTGTGTCTTTCTCTCTCTCTCTGTCTGTAAACTTTTCAAAATGTGACACACATTCAGAGATGAACTTGAGCTAACCTCAATAATAGTTAATTACTTTCCGCTTCACTTTTGATGACAAGCTTGCCTGAAATATACTGTCACAAGCTGATATGAGAAGATATATATCAGTCGATTGTCACATTCTGTGACAAATTTGTCCTGTTTACCTGATCATTCCTGTGAGGGATGTAAAAACGAAGAAGAAAAAGAAGAAAAAGAAGAAAAAGAAGAAGAAGAAGAAGCAGTATGGGGTATCATCTTAAATTCACACTAAGTATTAAATATATCAGGAACTCATGTTTATGAAAGTAGGTTCATATCACTTGAATTGAACAATTTGCATATCGATAAACAGATGGAACATGTTGTCAAAGGAAAAAACAGGATTAAAACACCGAGCTTTCAATCACATTTGTAGTGTTGAAATTCTCAATGTGTGTTTGTCCATGAATTTTGGAAAAAAAAAACTTCCGAAGCAGATTCAATATTTCTTATTCTAAATGCACTCTGACCAGGAGGGTTTAATGGACAAAAGCTGTCGTAATCGATAAAAAGAAATTTATTTTCTGTTGCCCTTATGGCGTGAACGATTTACTGTAAAATCACTGTGACCGCCCATATCAGCATGTTCATTACACAAATGTTACCTACATCTACTCGTATCGTCCACTTTTTTTACCCAATTTCTTGGAGGAAAAGTCTGAAAACACCTGTTTATTCCTTGCAATGGAAGGAAATGACATAATTTCGGTAAGACAGAAAGAAAGATATGTACTATTCAAGAGAATGGACCTAACACAGGCTAGCACACAGGCCTAACAGTTTTAAACAAATCAGAGAGATTTGATTGGCGCATGATCTGTTGGGCGGGGCTTGCAGATTTTGAATGAAGTTTGTAGAATCTACGGACTTGTTAAAAAATCTGGGGAATTTTATTCAGCTCAAAATGTTTAACGCGGACAACTCAATAAAAATAATGATTATTAATATGAAAGTTGCATAGAACAGTGTTATTTTCACTGAGGTTTTAGGGCAGAAAGCTGGAAAAGTCGAAGTTCAAATTTGGCAAACACATTGAGACTTTAAGCTAAGAAATGAGAACAAGTTTCTGTAGTGCCTGCCCACTCAAGACCTCTGTGCCAGAAGCAGTGCCTACGATAACACGGTCCATTTTATGGTCATACACCTTACTATATTATTACAGTTAAATGGCTTAATCAGTTTTTTTTAGTTTAGTGGGACAAAAAGAGGATCAGGAGGGATATCAAGGACCCTATGAAAACAAAAGATGTAAACAGGGAATTTCAATTGAAATTAAACTTAAGATTCAAAAGATTCAACTTAAGATTCAAGCAAAAATTAGTAGATAGCCTATAAAGGCCTGTATACGTCCCGAATGCACTGTTTTTGGTAACCTTTGAACTTTACATAGTTGATAAACTTTGATGAACCCATTTTTATCTCAATGGTGTTTGCTTATTATCCATACTACCTATGAATCATAAATTTAACTATTAGTGAGTGTTTCATGTTACTTTGGGATAAACTATCTGGATGTCCCATATTTAGTCATCAAACCTGTAAATTGTCAGAGAAATTTTATGTGGGTAAACTAAAAGCTCCTGTTGGGACTTTTGAAAACTTTATCACTTCCGTGCCTTAGGCATCAAACATGTTAATTTCAAGGAATGTAAGAATTCTTCCTGCAGATGAAATTCTACTGGGACTTCAAGCTTGGAAGCATGTTTCTTTCTGATTACTGCAACATTTTATGAAAAGTAGTCATATGCTATTTTCTTACACCACAACCCATTATTAATCTCAGTTTGCAATATTTGCAAAATATGCATGCAGTTATAGATATAAACTGAAATATGAAAAGAGCAAATTAAAATCTGGTCCTAACATCTAGGTCTTTACTATCAAGCACATGTGTAGTAGAGTTCCGCTCTAATTCTCTCAGGCTACTCTGCTTTAGTCTGACACAATAAATGTCATCTGCCTCCTTTCTTATAGCTTCTACCCACCAAAGTGTTACTCCCTATGCTCAATTCAAAAAACCAAAGACACAAGAACGACCAGATCTGCTTTACTTGCTTCCTTCCATACTATTTTGTCCATCTCTAAGGTGCATAATGCAACCACATAACATAAACATTACATCAAAGGCTGCTCTTCCCTACAAGATCAAGAGGCTAACTTGTCAATGTCCTCTGCCTGACAAATTGATTAAATTTGAATCACTTATGTAAGTTCACAACATGATGCAGCCATTGCAGCCTGGGAAGGGAACCAACCATCTGATTTATTTTCCCTTTGTTAGGATGGTAATGCAATAAATAGACCAATCTAGCCTATTCACAGGCAATGGCTAAAGGCACCCTACAGACAATAATGGTACGTTCCTTTTCAATTATTATGTATGTCTGCACCCCTGTCTGGTAATGGACTAAACCACCTACCAGCTTCTGTGTTGAGGAACATGCCTTTTTGTGCTCCTTTTCTATCCTCTGGTCAATCCATGTATGTTAATATTCCAAGATAACAAAACACGGAATGAGTTGATGTTGCACATAAATGTTGTGACTGATAAAGATGAAAACATGAGTGGTAACATTTAGGAACATTGATCGACCAGATGGATCAATGCCAGACGGTGGTGAACATAGTTCAGACTGAGCCATCAGACGCTTGTCATCAACCGGGACAGATGTCTAAATACATCTGCTGAGGTAGCAGGCTGGCCATTGAACAACGTCTATATGGCAGTAGTACTGCTAGCAGTTACAGTGATTGCAATAAGCACTGCTGTTTAGCACAGGCTTTTATAGACAGAGGAATATTCAGCATAGAGGCAATAGGGCCTTGCATGTAAACTTATCAATGCAGCAGGCACTCTCTGCATACTGTACATGCCATGGAGGGGACTTAGTAAGACTGTTATAGTTAGAGCATCCATATGATCATGATAAAAGCTTATTTTCAATATTAGGGATATAAGCTATAAGTAATAATTAATCCAAATATTGAAGTAATGCAAGGTTATTTAGTTCTGTCTGTCTCTCTCTTAGGGTTTACTTGTCACA
>JAIPMN010037048.1:0-19174 GCA_020650975.1 Apostichopus californicus
TGTATGGGCCTGGATGTAAACATATATATAACATATATATATATATATATAAATATATATCTATATATATATATGTATTTATATGTATATATATATATATATTTATATATATATTTTTATATATATATTTTTATATCTATATATATTTATATAGATATATATGTGTGTGTGTGTAGTTGTAGACACTGCTAGTCATAGGGTTCTCCATTTTCTACCGAGACATTGGTTTGGGCAAATGGCCAGACATTGTCTTGCTGTACCTAGATTGATCAATGTGCAGGCTTGGCTAGTGGAATGTGCAAACCTAAGGTCTAAGTTAAAGGGTCAATATGTAGGGTGCCTATTAAGAACCCCTGGTTTAAGGTAGCTAGTGGTGTATTGCCAATAATGTTGAGTTTTTAATGAATGATTTATTCATATACCTTTGGATGAATCACTGGAAGTTGTTTGCCTCAAATTCAAGGATCTAGTTTCCATTCTTAGATTGTATCAGTTCCAACTTCCTACTGTACCATGGCTTGGTCCTAGCAGGGAGCTGTGTTCGAGCTAGCCTGCTTCTAGTATGGTCGTATTACCCTAACACCTTGAATGGTACTGCCTAGGCTGCCAGACTTGCTACTGACTGAAAGTGATTCCTCCCTCCAAATTCAAGACAGTTTCTGTGGTGGAAGTATTACCCTTGAATGGTACACCCTAGGCTGCGGGACAGTTCCTGTGGTGGAAGTATTACCCTAACACCTTGAATGGTACACCCTAGGCTGCGGGACAGTTCCTGTGGTGGAAGTATTACCCTAACACCTTGAATGGTACACCCTAGGCTGTCAGACCTCCCCTCCAAATTCCAGACAGTTCCTGTGTTGGAAGTATTACCCTTGAATGACACCTTGAATGGTACACCCTAGGCTGCCAGACCTCCCCTCCAAATTCCAGACAGTTCCTGTGGTGGGAGTATTACCCTTGAATGACACCTTGAATGGTACACCCTAGGCTGCCAGACCTCCCCTCCAAATTCAAGACAGTTCCTGTGGTGGAAGTATTACCCTAACACCTTGAATGGTACACCCTAGGCTGCCAGACCTCCCCTCCATATTCAAGACAGTTCCTGTGGTGGAAGTATTACCCTAACACCTTGAATGGTACACCCTAGGCTGTCAGACCTCCCCTCCATATTCAAGACAGTTCCTGTGGTGGAAGTATTACCCTTGAATGACACCTTGAATGGTACACCCTAGGCTGCCAGACCTCCCCTCCAAATTCAAGACAGTTCCTGTGGTGGAAGTATTACCTTAACACCTTGAATGGTACACCTGAGGCTGTGGGACAGTTCCTGTGGAGTAACCATAAGATTCAGTCGCCCTGTAGGTCACATGACAGCAGATGGAGCAAGCCAGGTGATTGCATGCAGGATATCTGCAAATTAACAGCTCAAATAAAGTCACGAAAAATAGGAAACCACAACTCTACTACTTCTCCAACGGCTCTTGCATTAATTTCTCTCTCAACGGGTTTCAGGTTGATTTGAAGGGAGTGGAAGAATTGCTCGGGTTCCTAATTTATCTTGCTTATATCCACAGCAACAATGTAACAGCTGAATCATAGGCAATGCTGCTGTTTTCCCTCCCAATTGAACGCATAGTGATCTTACTACACTGTAGACAACAGAATACTTCCACCTTTACAATGCCATTATATATCATCTCTATAGCTTTGTCACTGCATTGGGTTACAGTACTGTATATGACTAGTTGGGACGGATGTAGAATTCATTGAACTTTAACTTTTAGAATATCCATTTACTTATAGTTATGACTTAAGTTCATGTACCATTACTCCAGAATTACATATTAGAAGGCTATTAATTCCCATGCTAGCAAGAAGTAGCTGAGCTTAGGAAATATTGTACAAGTACATCAGTGACTTTCAGAAAGTCACACAACTGGATGATCACAGTAACTATGACTTGTGATTTTCTGTTTACTTATTACCGAAGGGAATTGAACATCTGTTACTACAGATCTGGTAGAGCCTGTAAACATTATTGTGTGTACACAGGTATCTATATTTGTGATAGGATGGAAGCCTAGGTCAAACTATAATTCATTAATATGTCCATCCAACCTTTGACGCACAGACCTGTGTTGTGCAATACAACTAAACATGTGCAGTAATTCTATCATGGTGTCAGGCTTTCAGTTCTTTGGCAGACATGCTTGATATTATCACATCCTACGTACCTCTCTATAGTCTTGGGTGATTTCAGTTCATCACACCTCCCTCTCCCATCAATTCTACACATCTTTGGTTAGAAATAAATTTGTTTTCAGACTGAAATCTGGAAAATTTTGACAGGTTATCTGTTTGCATTGAAATTGGGAGTGCCTTTATACTTGGTCATACATTACATTATTATTGTCGGTCAAAACTGTATAGTATGTAGGTTTTATACGTAGGTTTTCTTGGAATAATTTCAAACTAAAAAATGGCACCCCCCCTCAAGACATGGGACTTGTTGAGAATGCCATTAAGTTGTTAGTATGCCTACCATGGTCAGCTGTTTATGTTGATATATATTAAAGTTATTAGTAAGCCTACCATGGTAATCAGTAGCTGTTTATGTTGATATATATTAAAGTTATTAGTAAGCCTACCATGGTCATCAGTAGCTGTTTATGTTGATATATATTAAAGTTATTAGTAAGCCTACCATGGTCATCAGTAGCTGTTTATGTTGATATATAGGTTATTAGTAAGCCTACCATGGTCATCAGTAGTTGTTTATGTTGATATATAGGTTATTAGTAAGCCTACCATGGTCATCAGTAGTTGTTTATGTTGATATATAATAAGATTTCTTCACAGTGTTGTTCATAACGTCATGTTCCTGATTGCTGCCTTGCCTCATCATTTCCTCTCAGCACCTAATATCCTTCCTCTATTTTCTGTTAACAAAGGTAACCTTGGTTGAAACATTTTCTGTAAGCATTAAGTAATGTGAAATAATCATTTTTCTTGTTTGTTTTAATTTGGTTACAAATGGATTTCTCACTGGTGATGTTGTGTTGACTATTAACTGCATTACTTGAGTAATTAATAAGTGCCATTTTCACCCGGTACTTTTTGTAGTTATTGTTGATTTACGGGTGTAATTAAGTTATACAGTATTCATTACTATGGTTGAATGGCTCCATACACTTTGGTGATAAGGGTACTTTTCGGCAGCTATCATATATGAAGAATTTTTAAGCTCATTATATAATATATAGATAATAAAATAACTTGTTGAACTGAAAAAGTAACAGTTACAGACCCCAGATCCCACTCTCCCTAAAAAACATCAATTCCTCCACCTGATAATCAATCCACTATCTTGTCATCACAATGGGCTGTTTCATGTCACATACTCAACTTCTGTCTGAAACAAAATTGTTGTTGTTGTATTAGTGCTACGTTATTTCTAGTCCTGTTCTTGTTACTTGGTCATGTTCTATAAAGTTGTAATATGTTTGTAAGGGAGCGCCTCATTGTGGTGATGAGGTAGGTGGGCGTCCTATCAGTTCTAAAAGATTAACCCGTCCACCGGTGAGATAAGATTTCACCTGCCAATGTTGGATATTTTGATGAATTAATCCTTGTTTTGAACTTTGTATCTATTAAATTTAAATGGTTTCATGCATATAACCGATTAATTCTCTTTGTGAGTTTGCTCCTGTAAATATGAATGCATTCAGTGTGTGTGCATGTATTATGTAAATTTTCTAAATTAAAAAGCTGATTTTTATCTACTTGTTGTTATGGAATTAAACTGATGCAGGTATTCTTGACTCTAGGCTATATATTACATCACACTACATACACACTCCCTTGCTCCCTACCATCATATTTGACAAAGCAAACAGATGAAATTTCTGATAGGGTGGTTAAAATATTAAAGCCTTTTGTGTTTGTTTATTTAAACCTAGATTACATAAGAAGTTTGTCTTGGAAAATGTTTATATTTGAAAGTTTTAATAAATTGATCATCCTGTACTTATACCCAGATGCTACCAACAAAGTGAAATTGTTTTTAACCTACAGATGCATCTGACATGGAGAGGATATTCACGCTACCCCAGACAACCTGCATAGGGGGGCAAGAGACGGCCCTACCTTTAAGAGAAATCATCAGAAGGCTAGAGGTAAAACTTGAGCAGGATTACACTTGTTTGCTCATTAAATACCTTCATTAAGTTTAATAGTCATATCAATTAAAGGTTTGTTTTCTCATGTCTTCTCAACTACAACATATGTTGACGGTATTCATGTTATTCATGTTATTCATGTGACATTAGTAAACACTTAATGTACAGAACCTTGTGTACAAACGTATACTGTACCATTTGTACTAACGATAGAAAATCTCTGAATTTAACTGTACGACCTGTCAAAAAAAACCTGAAAATTAAGACTATTATTATTGTGTATATATACTGTAGTGATTTATTGTAACCCACTGGTAGCCCCTTAATTTCTGCAAAACAGAGCAGGCTGTTTGAATTTGGAGACTGTAAAAATATCTAAACCTTGTATTGATTGGGTTAAATATTGATCAGGATATAATGAGAAGAATTGGTCGTGTATTACTTACTAAACATCTACATAGAAGAATTTGAAAGTAACAATTGGTGAAGGAAAATGTTGACTGGATTAGCAATGAGGCCCTCAATGTGGTGGTAAAAATCAGGCTTGCTAACTCTTCATCATTGTAGACTCCTGATATCAGTTGGAAAAGAGTCCACAGATATGTATTACAGAGTAGCAGACATCACATATAGCTTAGCTTATATGCTAGCTTCGTTTGTTGTACTGTATGTATAGTTTATGAAACTGACGTAGCAAAAGCTGATAGAAAATACAAGAAGAAAGAAAAGATGATCAAATAGAGAAGAGCTCAGGAAATTCAATTTAGGTCAATTTGTCTAAACTGTCCCCTCTGTAAATCAAAGTGGTTGCCAGCAGTCTCGATAAAGTTGTTTGCTCGTAGCTGATGGCGATCTGTCATTCGTTTTCAGAGTGTTTATTGCAGTAGCATAGGCGTGGAGTACATGTTCATCAACGACCGACAAAAGTGTGATTGGATAAGAAAGAAGTTTGAGACCCCGGGCATCATCCAATTCACCAAGATGGACAAACGTTTGGTACTGGAGAGACTCATTAGGTCTATTAAGTAAGTAAAATGCTTCAAGTGTGACGACTGTTGCCATGGAGAGGCTTGGTGGGAGGGGGGGTTGGGAGTCCTCGATGGTGACAAATATGTTAAGAGAAGAAATTTTTGGCACCTCCGGGCTCCTCTAGGTAGGCAGCCATTTGGTACAGGAATACATCCTGTGCTGCCTTCAAATGGATTACTTGGAGATTGGTAGTGGTGAGCAAAGACTATGAAAAACTACCGAAGAGGCAGTACTGACAAAGAACATAGGCAGTAAACATTTATATACCAAAAGTTGGTTTTAATAGTAATGTACATATATTGATCCTCATTGATGCAGTTATACAGTAGTGCTCTTTCACAACCTGTGTTAATGACATCATTAAAATTGTGTGAAATGTATGAAGTGGTGACAAATGCAGATAATTTGGGAAGATCCATTGTTAAAGGTCTCAGTGTTAATGGCAGATTTACAGCTAGACATTAGTTCTCAATACATTACTGCTTGATCACAACAAATATCTAGCACATAACCGTATTTATCCTCCACCTAAATATTACTTTTCTTCTACTGTTAAGGAGATCCATGTTAATGTCAATGTAGTTCCATGCTTGACAGTATCATGTTTGACTGAATTGTTTGTTAGTTGTAAGCCATGTCTGATCATCTTGCTGATAAACATCCCAATTCTCTTGTAAATCATATCAGGTTTGAAGAGTTTCTAGCTCGTAAGTGGTCGGCAGAGAAGAGATTTGGTTTGGAGGGATGTGAAGTCCTAATTCCTTCCTTGAAGGCCATCATTGACGAGTGTTCTGGACAGGGAGTGGAGAGCTTTGTCCTCGGCATGCCCCATCGGTAAGATTTTTATGTCTTGTGTGCAACATGCAGTTATTCATGATGGTATATAAAATTGGCTCTTGGAAGTATTATGTGGAAGGGGGAGGTGGGGGTGTGTGGTTATGGTAGAGGTTATTTTGACTTTTTAATAGATCCTCAAACCATCTTGCCTTGTATGCTTTCTCTATCAACAAACTAGTTTGTAGAAAATACTTGCTATTGTGATAAATTGATGACTTTACAAATTTGAATTTATGTTGGGATATTGCAGCCAACTGTGGTACTTCAAGTAGGTACTTTGAATACAGTTAAATCAAGTCTCTAGTGATATCTGCTTTAATCTCATTACGTCTGTTGCCTTTTAGTTGTAGTGTTGAAGAAAGTTGTTGCAAAATATGTGTTTATACTTTTCTCTATACAAAGTTGTGTTTAACCTAATGTTTGCATTTTATATTTGTAGCTTGCAGACAAGGTATAACAATTGATGGTAACTTTACCCGTGCTTCGTCCTCTTCAGACATCCTTGCTTATGAAATAATTGACATTTAAGACTGTCTCAAACATGGAGTGGAAAATCGCCTTGATATCTAATTTACTGAAATTCTTGCACCTCCGAGTTCCTTCGTATATTCAGTAGGTGTAATGTTTTAATCAAGAAGCAAGGCCGCTTTGGTTGGTTGGTTTATTTGAAGTTCAGATCCAATAGAACCATAGAAAGCATCCATTAGTGTTTACAATAACTATAAAATATATTGTTGTTAGTTGTTGCTTTGTTGTTTCTTCTATAATTAATGTTCATGACTATGTTCTTTCTGCTTTTACAGGGGACGTCTTAACGTCCTGGCCAATGTTGCCCGTAAGCCTTTGGAGAGCATTTTCTGTCAGTTTGACTCAAAGTTGGAACCAACAGATGAGGTATTTTTTCAATCCTTCACATAATCACCCAGTCTCCTGCATATTAATTGTTTACAAGTAATGCAGTAATCACTTCTAATTGGTAAATAGATGTTTACTCTGTAAAAGGGAGCATGCGACAGTCAGTTGGAGCTCTCTTTGTCTCTCTCCTCCACTCTCCCCATTGTGGTCAAAGTTTCCTGCTTTGTAAATAGTTCCTAAGCACAAATGAAGTTACAAGTGACTGCTAAGGTAACAATATTTGAGTGGTGGATGACATTAAAATATGTGGCTCTCATTTCTGGCTGAAAACCAAACAACCTTGCAACTTGTAATTCAAGGTTCTCAATGACTCTATACAGAAAATATTTTGAGCAGTAATGTGTTCAGCATTCTGTTTGTTACCAGCTGAATTCTTAACTTTCAATGAGAGGGCTGGGTTTTTTTCATGGTTCATTAGTGAATTGGAATGCAGAGCTTGAAAAGTTGATAAAGATTGAGAAAGATATGAGGGAGGTTATAACCTAAATGGAAGTTAAAATGAGGGCATCTGACACTCAGTGATTTAATTATGAGAACACCTGCTCTCTCTCGTTATGAATGAAGAAGGAATAACTGCACCTTAGTAATTACTGACTTCTTTCAATCAAGATTGGTATATATATATATATGTGGATGCAGTGTTCATTTTGTAGCTCATATCAGTTCTGTTTTCAGAAGAATAATATTTCACATTTCCGTTGCTTATTGTGTAGTGTTTGCTGCATCTGAGTACAATTGTGTGCTTTTTCAGCTACCAAAAGTTAGAAAGTATATTTTTAGTTTAGGCATAAAAAGTGCCAAATAAGAAGTGGGAGGAATGGGGGGGGGGGCAGTGGAGGTTATGATATTCCAGAAAGAAATCAGATGAGATACCATCAAATATGGTATTTGATGGCACTGTATAAACATTATGTATTGTCTTAGCTATTGATAGTTATGGTTAAATAAGACTTTGAAGTGATGCTTGACAAACTATTCTTGGTTGATTCATCTCGACAGGGTTCAGGTGATGTTAAATACCATCTTGGAATGTCGCTGACTAGGGTCAACCACATCAGCAAGAGAGACATCAATATCGCAATCGTAGCCAATCCGTCCCACTTAGAGGCAGCTGACCCTGTGGTGCAGGGTAAAGTCAGGGCTGAACAGTTTTACCGCGGGGACACGGATGGAAAGAGGGTAAGTGACTCTGACAAGGGTGGACAAACTGTGACATCATTGTATCTTATGAATTAAATGGTTCACAAGTAAGGCAGGGCTGAATACTTCTATCTATGGAGGTGACACAGATGGTAAAAGGTTAAGTGGCTCCATCAAAGGTGGATGACCTAAGCTACTATTGAGGCCCATTAGTCAAATGGTGCACAAGCAACTCTGTGCTAAACATTTCTGTGGAGGTGAAACTCTCTCCTCTTATCCATATTGTCCCTGAAACTTGTTTACCAACTACAGATGTTCTGGCACTGCCCTACACTCCAAAACATAATCCTTTCATGTTGTGGTTTGTTTTACTTACATATACATCAAAACAGGTTTTCATTCCAGCATTTTAAATGTTCACACTTCCTTTCTGTATTGATGTTGCCAGCAGTATTGCTGATGTACAGATACACAAATCAATTCTTCTGGTTCTGTGTGCAGTATCTTCAATATAACATCTGTCAAACTAGCCTGAGTAAGATGTATTGTACTATCAGTAGCCCGAATCTCCTCTCTTCTGATATTAAATCTATGTATTATGATGCCATGGAAACCAAACCTCTTTAGAAAGAAACCCTTATTTATTTATGCTTGGCATTGAATGTGCAATTGTATAAGTTACAGAAGAATGATATGCATATGTCAATACCAAAACCTGATTGAATTTAGCTACAATGGAGGTTACCATGACAACAAAGTCATAAAATGCAGGCAGTTGAAAGTAAACAATCTATTAACAATCTTCAGTTTGATCAGTTGTTATGTTGTTGAGTTTTAATTGGCTGCTTCAGTCTCAAGTCTCTGCCAATGTTCATGTTCATTGCTTGATATACTTTTATGTAAAGTTTTCTGGCAGACATTTTCTTGCTAATTTGTTATGTTGTTTGTTATAACACATAAACTGATGCAAGTGTTGTGATCATTCAATTGAATGTAATAAAAAAGAGAAAAAAAATCCAAAACTTTTGTAGAATAAAGATCGTTCTTGTTGCTTAGTTAGTTTTAGTGAGTATTTAAAGGAATGCTGTTTGTGACAGCTGGATATCATAGATCAAACTATTTAAGCAAGAATATCTTCTTTGGTGATGTTCAGAGATTACCAAAAAATGCAGGAATATCTTGAGAGGGTAAACTTGCATAGAAAAGAAAGATGAAAACAAACCCAAAGTGCAAGTATAGCTTCTATTATTGATTTCTGTTTGGTATAATGACTTGTAAATTGATGGCACATGGTGACTGAAAACTTGGATGTTTCTTAATCATTAAATGTGCGGTACCGCTTACACTCCCAAAATATAAATATACTAGCTTGGTTTGGCAAATGTCATAGGTAAGGATGTTCTTAGGGTTGTTTCTTTGCTGTCACAATTGAATTGGGAACCTTCTCTTGGTTCTGGTTATCACACATCATGTGATTAACTGGGTCAACTGACATATTGAGGTGTAGTGTGCGGACAAGTTAGTTTAGTTCTAAATTTCTAATGGGCAATGTTTAATATGCTCGTTGATAACGAGCCTCTTAAACATCGCTTGGTATAAGAACTACTACTTGTAGGTTTATGAAAGAATTATCTAGTCACAGAATAATGTGATGGTAATAATAATACATATTAAAATAGCGCTTTACATGAAACAATATATCAAAGCGCTTTACATTGGGACTATAGTAAAACCTTACAAAGTACACACATAAGAAACATACAGAGGTATAAAGTAGACCAAGCAAAATAAATTAATTAATCAATTTCTCAATCAATTAATGAAACTAACATAAAAAAGATTAAGACAAATTAAAACAAGATTAGTCAATATAGTACATGATGGGAAGATGAGTTTAAGTGATGACTAGCTTGCAAATGTAGAGTGCCTCGCCCCTCTTCAAGGGCTGTGTGACTGTTTATTATATGTTTGATGGTATTGTTTCTGGGTAATACACTCTAACAGTTTAATGGGCTTCATTCTGAACCTTTGTCATAACATACTGCAATTTATAACTAGTGACTTGACACATTGTACTAGTACACTAGTACACTAGTTCTAGTACATTAGGTTAACAAGTACAATGTAACTAGTACAGTGTACTAATACATTGTACTAGTACACCAGTACTAGTACACTAGTACTAGTACATTGGGTTAATTAGTACAATGTAACTAGTACATTGTACTAGTACAGTATACTAGTACAGTATACTAGTACATTGTACTAGTACAGTATACTAATACTCTTTTTGATATTGTGCTGTTTTAATCTTTTAATTCAATAACTGTGTGTTGTATCATATTGTTAGCAATGAATCACTAAAATCAGGTGTTCTGTTTATGTTCTTGTTTATCATCAGCTCTGAATGCAAGTGTAAGTTATGGTAATGTGCTGTTCATATTATGTTTGATCTCTGACCCTCAAAGCAAGTGATGTTCTATTCTGTTAATATTCTCATTGATCTCCATTTCTCAAAGCAAGTGTTGTTCTGGTTATGTACTGTACTGTACTGTACTGTACTGTACTGTACTGTTCTGTTCATTTTTTAAAATTTTTTATCTCTAGCTTTGAAAACCAGTGTTACTCTATTAATTATTGTTGTATTACTGATGGTATGTTAATATTCCTCTCTTCAGGTGATGAGTGTCCTTATTCATGGAGATGCTGCATTTTGTGGACAGGGAGTCGTCTATGAGACCTTTCATTTGTCTGATTTACCGGAATATTCCACTCACGGAACCATCCACATTGTTGTCAACAATCAGGTAAGGATAAAGAAGCAAGTATTAGATTTATCCTGTGTGATCTTACTGGTTATGTTTCACTGATACAACTACATTCCCATATATGTTAATTCCAACTAAAGTAACTAACCAGGGCAATGTATCCTATAAACACTCTTTCCTCTTTCCCCAAACATGCACTGTTATGCTGGCAAGGTAGATTAATGAAAATAGCAATTCCTAAGTCAACCATTTGCAATTTATATGTAAAACAGGCTAGACGTGAGTTCTTGGAAAGTGTTTGAAAGCCAAGGGTAAATGTTCTTTTCCAAAGATGGGACATCTGTTAATATGTGACTGCAACAAGCTTAGAACCTTGTCAAGTTATTCTATTTTCATGTTAGGAGGCTTTACTTTGGTGCCTCAACCAGCTGTTATATAAGTTGCTTGCAATCATCTCACATAATTTCAACAACTTCAATTTTCCATGCACTTTTAAGAGAACTGAGTGATGGATACATGTACAAACATATACATGTACAAGCACGTCAAAACGTAAACATGTACATACATGTCTGTACATGTACATGTACAAACATGTACAAACATGTACAAACATGTAAAAACATAAACATGTACAAACATGTACATGTACAAACATGTACATGTACATACATGTACAAACATGTACATGAACAAACATGTGAAAACATAAACATGTACATACATGTACAAACATGTACATGTACAAACATGTACATGTACATGTACAAACATGTACATACATGTACAAACATGTAAAAACATAAACATGTACATATACATGTACAAACATGTACATGTACATACATGTTCATACATGTACATACATGTACATGTACAAACATGTACAAACATGTACATGTAAAAACATAAACATGTACGTATACATGTACAAACATGTACATGTACAAACATGTACATGTTCATACATGTACAAACATGTACAAACATTTACATATACAAACATGTATGTACAAACATGTACATGTACAAACTGATAAATGCTTTTTCTTGTTCTGTCATGTATATTATCTGCATTGATGCTATTACCCATTAATGGTTATCAATGCTGTATCACACAGTTAAATACTGCAGTCTGTTATAGCAATTTAGGGTGTTATGAAACCTTGACATTAAAACCATACAGCTATAACTTATGTTTTTATGCTGGTGTGGAGGGTAGTGTGGAATTCTCTAACTGTACTATCTCCCATGGATGAGTGTTTATTTTTTAATGCAATATGATACATTTGTATAGACTCTGCCATGATTTATTAGCAGTAACCATAGTGATGGACTTTCAAGGATGGTTGTATTATTATTGTTATGAAACTTGAAGACTACATTTCAAAATTGTGTGTGAGTAGAAACAGTTGGTAAGGCTATTATCAGGTTATTGAGTGCATAAATTGTAATTAATGTGGAGGTTTCCTTCCTAAGTACACAAAATATTGTCATTGGAACAGAACATAAAGCAGGTCTGTTATAGATCTTATAATGCTACAGTACAAAGGTTAACTACTTGCTCTGTGTGTTACAATATCATGTACTGTGTGTAGTAGTGAAAGGAACATATGCAAGTGCACCATTGGACAGTTTCACTGTATTGTGTGTGTTGTTCACTTTCACCATATTGTGGTAACTTAACGCCCATTCATCGCCATATGTGCAAAATTTGCATGGCATGAACAATTTTCCCCATAAAGTATCATATCAAGCTGTGTTGAACAAGTTGCAAGTTTTGATGAAATTTAAACTGGTACGAAATACATTTTGGTGGCTGGGATATTAGGGACCATACTCATTTGTGTGAGATTGCACTGAACACACATACCCCCTTTTCTGTATTACCCTGACATCTTCCCTTTTATTCAATCTCTTTCTGCTGGGATACTTACATAGGATGCAGGTACATATTATGCAGGTACTTGCATAGCATGCAGGTACTTGCATAGCATGCAGGTACTTACATGGGAAGCAGATAACACAGTAAACACTATTGTTTTTGCACTGCTATTTTATTAAAAGTGGAATTTTGCAGGAGGGGTGAAGAAAATGGGGGATGTGGTAGTTCTATGGAATGCAAGCAAGATTGCTCTTGTATCATAAATATGTAAAGGTCTGTAATAATCTGAGTTGGCCATTGACAGGAGGCGTACAGATTCTAAGTTACTAATATAGACTATGTGACAGTGAGTGATTGGACAGTGAACTATAGTATTTGGCAGCCATTGGATTACCATAGAGACTGGAGTTACCAATATATTGTCCAAACTGGATATGTTTTCATGAAGTTGATATATTTGTTTCCCAGATTGGATTTACCACTGACCCACGTGTAGCCCGCTCTTCGCCTTACTGCACTGATGTGGCCCGAGTGGTCAATGCCCCAATCTTTCATGTCAATGCTGATGATCCAGAAGCCGTTATGTATGTCAGTCAAGTCGCTTCTCAGTGGAGGTGTCATTTTGGCAGTGATGTTGTCATTGACTTGGTAAGAAGAATATTCATTGAGTGAGCAGAACATTGATAAGAATGTGATGAAGGGGCAGGGAGGGGGGGTTGGGGGTGGGCACAATATGAGGTCCCTTCTTCTGGCAAGATACAGTTTCTGTCTTTCACAAGTTTAAATATCCCAGAACAGAATAATAAAATGATCATGTCAAGATTGTTTGCTATGGATCAAACCATGGACACACTGTACTTGATGGTTTCACCATTTCCATGAAGGATGTAGATATTCCATTTGATTCTGACAAGTCAGTAGCCCAAACACCTAATGTACATTACACTAATTACTAATATTACACTAATTGTTAATTATTATCCCAACAAACTTTGTCATTACATCGAAATGAAGCTGAACCATTCAGCGAACTGACTGCATTGTTATTGGGCTGAGGTCATAAAAACATCTTTACAGCCACTTGAAAATGAGATGATGTTATGTTATCAGTATGAGCACATTTGTCTAGTCTCCTTTTAGGGAGGGTGACCAAATTAACCCTATTGAGCTTATAATCCAGACAACATTGTCTTAATGGCTAGTCATTGTGCGTCTGTGTTGACTACATTATGTTGTCTCTGTTGACGATAGAGTCCACATCACAATGTCTTTATTCTTGTTCATTCTTGTTCATTTGTTCTGTTTTGACAGGTTTGTTACAGAAAGAATGGTCACAATGAGATTGATGAACCAATGTTCACACAGCCACTCATGTACAAGACAATCAAGAAACATAAGTCAGTATTGGATATGTATGCCGATGCCAAGATCGAGGAGGGTATTATGACCCAGCAGGAATTTGAGGTAAACAAACATATGGGTAAGGTAAAGAAGGGGCAGGTGGGGTGACGAGAGACAGGTGGGGTGGGGGCGGTAGTAACAAAGATAAGAAGATATCATGGGGAAATAGAAACAAGGGAGGAGAGGAGGTGAGAGGATGAATGCAAAAGAGGAAGAACTAGTAGTGATATCATGACTCCTTGGGTGAACATAAGGTACTGGGGGTGGGGGCAGGGGGGGGTGGTAGGGATAAAAACATAGAAGCAGGATAGGAGGGCTAAAGGATGAATGCAAACAAAATCAGATGTTTGGTAGCTGTTAGGATATGCAGTATTGAAGAATGAGGTCCTTGTAGGAACAAATATGGAGAAGGTTACCTGGAGTGTAAAGAATTGTTATGTGGGGTGTTAAGAGGTGTTATATGGGGTGTGGAGAGGTGTTATGTGGGGTGTGGAGAGGTGTTATGTGGGGTGTAAAGAGGTGTTATGTGGGGTGTTAAGAGGTGTTATGTGGGGTGTGGAGAGGTGTTATGTGGGTGTGGAGAGGTGTTATGTGGGGTGTGGAGAGGTGTTATGTGGGATGCCAGATTGGAGCACTGAATGGTTTGCTGAGTGAGGTCATGAATGAGTATGTATGATTAAAACTCATCACTAGAGGAAATGACCATCAGAGGGGAGAATCTCCAGGTGTGAGACAGACAGGTTAGTGGACAACTAACTGAGTAAGGAACTGCATTTTAAGAAAGATAAAATGTAGCGATAGTACAAGAAATGATTAGCAGGAGCAAATATAATAACGAAAATATGAGGAGTGATATGTGAATAGAATTAAGAGTAGAAGTGGAATGGGGAACAGGAAGGTGTAGTGATGTAGTAAGACCTGTCAGACCTTATAATGATTCCTATGTAACCTTGGAGATGATCTAAGATATAGCTGTTAGGGTGAGATTTAGCTGATAAAACTTATGTGTGAAGGTTACATATACTTGGAATGAAAATACCAATTTATTAAATCAGAAATGACTTGAATTGATGCAGTGATTATATCTCCATTAACTAATCTAGGAGGAACAAGCCAATTATGAGAAGATTTGTGAAGATGCCTACCAGAATGCCAAGAAGATTGAACACAAAAAGAATGCTGAATGGTTGGACTCACCCTGGACAGGTACGGTTATTATTATCAGGTTTTCACTTGAAAATGGAGATTACATAACTTGACCAATAAGTGATCTACATTTGAGATATGTGCAAGTTATTGTTGGACAGAAAACATCTCAGTCCCTGGCAAACTATAAACAATACTCCGTTCGCTCAAAGTACTGGTGACTTTAGAGTATCAAATCTACGGCTAAACTGAAATTGTTTGTTAAGAGTTGACATGATTATTTGGGAGTCTGGATCTTGTAGAGCACACTGCGTGTACAAGGTTTTCAAATCCCTATAATTGCGACCTGCAGGTTGTATAATATCAGAGCAATGTTTATATCCAATGATACATCAAGTGAAACAATGAATTGACTGAACGAGGGAAAGGAAACAGTTTGGGAGGTTTGCCTATAGGGCTTACTTATGGTAGGATATTTCAATATGAAAGGTGGATGAAACAAATTTAGATCTTCCTGCTCTTTTAGTTTCCATTGAGTGTAATATTTCTGTTATTTCATCGGAGTTGGTACATCCTAAAGTGTAGTAGCCGGCAGATTGGATATAAATGTTCACTGTTACTCCAAGATCAATTTCGTGCCCACCCTGCAAGAGTGCAGTGGTTTTGTATATCATTATCTTGGTATTTATATATATTGTTGTCTTCTTGCAGGGTTCTTTGATAAAGACACACCCCTGGAGTATCCCTCCACCGGTATAGATGAAGACACACTCGCTCACATCGGAGGGAAGTTCAGCCAGTTACCAGAAGATTTCACCATTCATGGAGGTAAGCTTATTATAAGATTCTGGTAAATGCTCTCAAGATAGAACTTTGGTGGATAGTGGAAATCATTTTCCTGATTTGAATTTATCTGTAGACAGTGATATGTCTGGTCTTGCATTATCAAAGAAAATCAATGAATGGATAAGAACATCGTGTCATCACAGGTTATATGTGATTTGTTGTTGTTGGTTCGATGGAGGAAGTCTTAAGGGTCTTAAGACACTGTCAATGGTAGGATTCTTAAGGGGCTGCAGCAGCACTGCTGGACAATCATTTCTGCTCCCAAAGTTCCACGAAATAGGTTACGCTTACCTGTAGAGATATTCTCTAGTGATGCTGGTGCACTTTTCATTTTACGGTTTTGGGGGTTTTTGACGGTTATCTGTGTTCTGCATGATTTGGAAGGGTTCAACATTCTTATTTCTGAAGAGCTCTCAGTTTATGATGAAAATCATATTGGTAGATTTTACATAGCTCTGTGAGCCAGGCAAAAAGTAGATCTTAGTTAAATATATGGCTTAACCTGTGAAAGTAGCCGGTTCTATTTTTTCAAGTACTCAAGTTTTTCATAAAGATGTTTGGTTTGCTTAGTTTACATTGATATATTGATGTCAAAGTTTTTATTAGCCATATGTATGCAGGAAAAAGTACTTAGTCAATAATTGCTAACATTAATCAAAATGCTACAAGTAGCATGATTGTATGTCATTGTAAGCGATTGTTTTCCTATTGCTAGCAGTCCTCATCAATCCAGCTGTAATTTCATTTTCAGGTCTCAAGAGAATCCTAAAGGCTCGCTCTAAAATGATAGAAAACAGGGAAGCTGATTGGGCATTGGGGGAAGCCCTGGCATTTGGTTCTTTGCTGAAGGACGGCAACCACGTTAGACTGAGTGGTCAGGATGTGGAAAGAGGCACCTTTAGGTAAGTTTGATATCTCTTACCCAGAATTGAAGTTTACAGTACCGCTCACGTAACTCCGCGTAGACATATACTCTACGTTTATCTACGCGATTATACGATGTTATACATTTCTGTACGCAACTTTCTACGCGGTGTCTACGAGGTGTCTACGCGGTGTCTACGCAGCTTAGGGCTTCGCTCTAGTGCCCCTGCAATAGGGATTATACGCGCGAAAGACGTACAATCTCGTATAATCTGTAAATGTAGGGTGTTCGCAGCCGCTTTACATAGCAGAGCTTCTATGGGTTAGAATAAACTGTGATGAAGAAAAGAGTCGGTAAACTCAGTATCGCACCAAGCCCAATTAATGACTTTACAAAATATTAAGAATAAGAGTAACAAAGAAAACAGCGCTACTAAGAGCACAAACGATCGATACAATCAGTGCAAAAACTTTAGCAAGGAAACTATATTAATTACGACAATGTGCCCCGGTCTGTTACTATTTATACGAGTTCCTCCCGTTAGGCAATTGAATGTAGGTAACAATCTATGAGAACTAGGTAGGCCTTGGCCGATCCTACCTCTTAGCCTACATCCAAAGATACGCCGTATACACCTCGCAAGAAAACCACGATAACCTTAAATGAAAAAACAATATTTTGCACTTGAAGATCTGACTTCCCCCAAAATGCAATGATAAGGTTTAGACCCAGTACTTCCAATTACTAGTCAAAAATATTTTCTGAAGAAAGACCTTACGATATTTTTCACAAATATTGATGCTTAGATAAGTGCTTCCTCACAATCAACGAGCCGCCCCGGAATTCGCTCTGCTTACGTAAAACTTCTATATATATAACATATAACATGTGGAAAAACCCGAGTTTTTACACACATAATTCCCATTGACATTGGTCACGGAACATAAGTAGGTCATCGACATTCGAACTTGCCCAAGTTCATCGCATCATGGGAACGACACAACACATTGAACATGATGGTACATTTTCTCGCCATCTGGACGCAGAGTGTAAATTTTGGTGTAATATGCAAATTATTAATGGTACTGTGCTGTGCGGTTAAAACTTAACCTATTGCAACACACACAAATTTCTGGTTTTGATTTTAGTGAAAGCAAATAGCAAGTGATATTCACATCTGATCCATTTGTTTTTCTTACAAAAGCCACCGTCATCACGTCCTACACGACCAGAACGTGGACAAGAAGCGGTATTACCCCCTCAACAATCTGTATCCCGAACAGGCCCAGTACACTGTCTGCAATAGCTCCCTCTCTGAGTTTGGTGTCCTCGGTTTTGAGTTAGGTTTCTCCATGACCAATCCGCACGCCTTGGTGATGTGGGAGGCGCAGTTTGGTGACTTTGGCAATACAGCTCAGTGTATCATCGACCAGTTCATATCCAGTGGTCAAGCAAAGTGGGTCAGGCAGAGTGGACTGGTCATGATGTTACCTCATGGCTATGAAGGAATGGTAAGTGGACATAATCACATGCTAATTAGTTGCCAAACACAAGCAAGCAGGATGATTTCTGTGTAGGTGAACTGTTTACTGAGTTTGGTAGTGCTGGTTATATCAATGTTAAACAACATATAAACTCTGTGGCAAACAATGAAGGCTCTTGCAGCCTTTAAGAAAACTTTCATTAGTGGCTTTGTAAACTTGTTGACCAAGATTGTCACATAAACTTTTGCTGTTCTGGCGACACAAAGAGCATCTATATCTTGAGAAATTGATATCTTACCATCTCAGTGTACAGTTAACATAATTTATGCATGTATGTAAATTATACGTTTCCCTATATTTGTGCATGTAAACATGCTGTGCTTTGTAACTGTTTATTACTCTTACAACTCATCATGTGTTCTTCATCAGTGGTGTCTTTCTTGTCCACAAAGTCAAGGTGATGATCAGCCTGAAATAGTCCTCTATTTCTTACTGTTTGTTCAAGGACAAGGTAGGACTTGGTATCCCTCAGTGCCAAGGACTAGGTTGGGATTGGTACCAGGTAACCCCACCTGAAGTTGTGGGCATGGGGCTGTGCCTGGTATACAAGGTACCAGATACCCCACCTGAAGTTGTGGGCATAGGAGCCAAGGACTAGGTTGGCATTGGTACCAGGTAAC
>JAIPMN010037053.1:0-12495 GCA_020650975.1 Apostichopus californicus
ACCCAAATTTTTTTAGTACGCTCCGCGCCAACCGATGGTGGCGCTACGCTTAGATAGTGACTTCGATATCCGTCCCCCCCTAAAATTATTGGCTTCCGCCGCCACTGGAGGTAACTGATTATTCACGTGTTCTCTTGACCAATCAAGGTGGTTATGATATTGCTTTAAAATATGGTTACAAGAACCGCCAGCGTATTTTCTAATGGAGTGAGGGAGGGGCGAGGGAGGGAGGGGCAAGGGAGGGTGGGGGAGAGGGCTAGCTGTATGGGGAATATAGACCCGTTAATGAAATCTCATGCAACACTTTTTAAACCATACTGGGCATACATGCAGGCATCATTCTGCATATCATAATGAGATCTAAACATGGAAAAGAAGGCCAAATCATATATACAGAAAACAAAACGAACATTGATGTAGTCACCATATGAAAGGGAACAGTTTATTGAAAGTTCACTCATGTATATAGGTGGTAGGAAACTGAATGCAGTATAAATTAAATTGCACATGTTAACCCTTTTCACGATAAAAATGTAATAAATGAAAATTGCTTGTTCCCAAGATTGTCTTTCATTTTTCTTCTTTTGAATTTTTCTTCCCAGTTTAAGAGCTTTTCATAAATTTAAAAATTATGAAAACGACTGACAGTATATGACAGTTTCTTGGACATCTAGATAAAGGCAAGCAAAACTGACCACCATATAGACCCAGATTTCATGTTTCAAAAGGTCATGTCAGTGTAGCTCTAGGTATGGTCAGGTGATAACGAAACACCAGGTCGTATTGCACATACGCAGACTTAACCCTACGTGTAGACTTGAGGGAAACCAAACATTTGAACCTGCTAAAAAATTTCCTTAAAAGTTTCAAAAAGTAAGAGTATGCTTTCCCAACAACTACTTACCTGTTATTTCAAAGCATTGATTGGTCCCTTTCTCAAGTTTCAATATACAATACAGTCACAGGACAATACCCCAAACTTTTCTTACTCCCTTCCTCCCTCACATCTCTTCTACCTTTGCCTCAAATTAGTACACCTCTTAATTGCAATCACAGCAAATACAGTCCCCATTTTCTAATAACGAAAATCGCCTGCAATATTGTTTGACCCCCTCCTAAATAAATACATTTTTTGGCAAAGAATCAACAGCTGCTTCCCCCTTTAACCAAATAATACCTGCTCTTTTTCCCTGAAGATTTCCATCCTATGGAACTGACATGGTAGACTACTATATTGTGTTCGTTAACTATTGAATACAGTGAATCCATTAAAAAACTAACCAAAACTTTCACAAAATTTTGTTGAGTTGTACAAATTATATACCAAAAAATTATATTTATATTCACAACATCATTATCACGATCCCTTTCAATTAGATGAGATTTTTAACTGAGAATTACAATAATAACTGAACAAAACTGAAACAAGCTGAACAAACTGAACAAAACTGAAATATTTTTTCTATATTTGGTTTCTGTAAGGTAAATCAAAGCTTTTGTAATATATGAATAACATTTTAGAATACAGCATGTTTGTTTTTGTACTGAATATAATATTTGGCTTAGTTACAAAGAAAAAAAAAAATAATAATAAGCAAAGAAGCATCTTTTTTTTCTTCTACTACCTTCAATGCTATAATTTTTCTGTCTGCTGGCTGTAGCAAATCTCTGTCTACATAGTCAAGCATACAAAGTGTTATCTATTTACTTTAATACAATATATGTTTTCTGTCTGCTATCTTCAAGTTTAGGATTGTGCTGACTACTAACTTCAGATGATTACAGATATAATTTAAGTCAACAATGCCAGTAACATTTGCTGTCTACATAGTCAAGCATACACAGTGTTATCTAGTTACTTTCATACAATATATGGTTTCTGTCTGCTATCTTCAAGTTTAGGATTGTGTTGACTACTAACTTCAGATTACTACAGAATACAGATATATAGTAATATAAGTCAACTGTTCCAGTAAAGTTTCTCTGTGTACATAGTCAAGCGTACAAAGTGTTATCTATTTTTCATTTACTGTCCTTAATAATTCCTGTTTACTATCTTCACCAATATGCAGTGTCCATCTTTAGTGTAATTTTTTATTATTATTAAACCTACTATGTGATAGCCTATAACATAAATATTTAAAAAAAAAGGAAAATAATCCTTTCTATTTTGAGTACTTACTTTGGGCAATGCACTAAGTACCCTGGCATTTTATCTAAGTACTTTCTATCATTACATAAAATTTCTCTGCCTCTAAACAAATACAATGAACAAAAAAGTTATTTTACATACATTTGAAAATTACAAAATGGCTTCAAGAAAATATTTACAACCAGATGGAAACATCTTTCAAACCAAACATGTCTTCTACAAATTATCGATAGAAAAATACTGAAATCTAAACTCCAACCTTCATTTCTAAAACAAAATGAACACTAAACTATATATTCATTCTGTTGGTAACATTATGGCTACACTGTATATGACTAAAACAGGCAGGAAAAAGAAAATGAAAAAATACAAAAAGATTGCACAAGAGATATGGAGAACCACATTTCATGTGACAGTTACCCCAGTATATGACAAAAAAGAGATGACACAAGGGAAGAGTTCTTCTTGAAATTCCGAGAGTTAGAAATGTAAATATGGGAACTACACTTGCCATTGGTAGAAAGTAGGCAACCTTATCAAATATACGTAAATATATTTTAATGTTTCAGAGGAGAGAACAATTTTAGAGAGCTCTATAATTACATGACAGAAGAAGTTGTGACAACCATGTCTACACTGTTACAGAATTGTAAGTGCACACATGGTGTGGTGACAGGGTCCCTGAAAGTGCTGACTTTGTGTACCAACAGGGGGACATGCATGTTAATTTGGTGTACAGACTGGGTATCTGCAAATGCTACACTTGTTGTAGCAACAGGGTACTAACAGCTAAACATTATTTCACAATAACTTCAACAGTTGTTCTGATCTCAAGTTTTGAAAATGAATAATCATGAATAATTACATAAAATGCAGTGCATTTTGGAAAAAATATTTCATGTGAGCGTAAATCAAGATTAAACCCTGTGACTTATGTCAACCAACCATGGAGCCATATCGCTTGACTTCAATTAGTCTACCGTGCAGAACACAGATGCTGTGGGTGAGCAAACGGAAAGTATGTTGCAGCCCACAGTCTAACCATGATCCTCCCCGAAAAAGTACATATTAATGAAGAATGCTCTTTTTTACTCTAGTTCCACTGATAGCACAATCGATACTTAAATATCTCCCTCGACTCATCCACACACACACATCCGCATTCACATGAAAGTATTCGACATGCTGGGTACTTCCCAGCCATGACATGATAAAATTAATTTTGCTTTAAAAGATCCTATCATGCAAATTATCCCAAATGCAGGCTATTCTGAACATGATATTACAACTAGGCTACAGTTATTATTAAAAATAATTCTCTATAAATTGGCAACCTGAATTACATTGAACCACCACACTCACTATAGCATTTCACATCACTCACACACATCATGACAAGACCCCCCTACGCACAACACATTCTTTTACGGTCTTTTACCATTCTTCATACAAGGGATGTTAGAGTACCCTTACGTTTCCTACTGGAAGGATCTCCTTCCGACCCGATGGCGTCCAGACGTACCTCCAATTCTTTCTTCCCCTCTGGTCCTCCGGTGCCTCCGTACGAACGCCCTCCCTTCAGCCAATCGGGAGGCGGCTGGAATTCCAACCTCATGACCCTCAGATCCGGGGGTGTGACCTCCGAAGAGAGAAGGCACTCTTGGTCCTGGTCCTGGAAAGATGGTTCCTCTGGTTGGTAGATGTCTTGGAGAGGCAGGTGCATGGATCTCTTCCTACCGTGGATGGACGAGGGAGGATGGTCGGACCCCGGGGTGCCTCCTGGCCTTGACTGGTGCCTCGGATGTGGCTCCATTGGTACTGCAGCTAGAGAGTGAGAGATAATACTGTGTCCCTTAAATTTCGTATATGGCCAGCAACAAAACATATCACTTCCCCTTGCCTCAGGCCTCCTCCCCATATTCCCCCCCCCCCCTCCCTCTTTTCCCCTTCCAAACATGAGACAGTGAAGATTAAGAGAGAAACACATGAAAACACTTACTGGAAGATGTGGCTTGATCGTCGAGAGTATCGACGAATCGCTTGTAGTCTGTTTCCCTTCTCTTGTTGATGGTGATTGCTATGAAGTATAGCACCGCACCCACCAAACTGACTAAGGCAGCAAATCGAAACAGGAATTTGGCTCCCAGGTACTCATAGATGAATCCCCCGATAAGAGCTCCAAGTCCTTTCCCTTATAGAAGGAAAATAAAACGTAGTCAAGATCTGAGAGCTTTACATGTTAAACCACAAAATCCTCCCTTGATATGTTATAATACAAACATTGAACACGGCAGTGTTTATTATCCTACTGTGCACATAATTATTGTACACTAGAATGATAGTGTTGCATGGCTGGATATATTTTGAAAAAAATAAAAAATAAATGAGACTTGTAGGAAAAAGTGGGGGGGGGGAGTAATCTAGCCATCACAGCATGAAACTTTGTGAGATAAAAGAATTTGTTTAGTACCAGTTTTCAAACACTTGGTATGAAGATATGTGTACATCATAGCCCCTGAGTTTATGGTGCACTAGAAACTTCCTATTTGACTAGCAAATATTAATATACTATAGGCACTGACTGTTATGTACCATTAATGTAGTGCAATAATTTCAAAAGAATTTTCGAATTCAGCAAATCATGAGAGTAGTGGAAGCAGTAATGAAATGTAGAAGGTACTCACCTAATCCCATGTATAAAGCAGTGAATATTTTAAGAAGAGAGTTAGCGAGGCCGGACGGAGCTATGTGGTTAGCATAGAAGGAACAGCCTGCCCATGAAGCACCATAGGTTATACCGTGTAACAGTTCAAATGGAATCACCAGCCACGGCATGTTTATGAAGGAATAGGCTACAAATCTCACAGTGTAGCAGACCAATGCGATTAGTATGATACCATGATGGCCCACGTGCTGTGCTATTGTCCCTGAGATGTATAGAAAGGGAACTTCCGACAAGCAAGATAAGGTCATAGTTAACCCCATGAGGGAGTAGGGTCCCTGTAAATCTTCTAGATAAAGCAATAGGTAAGTTCCCACTATCCCAAAAGAAAACCCCATCACCAGGGCTAAGGAAAAGAAGACGAGCACTTCGGCTCTATATAAAACTCGATTCAAACTGTTTGCGTTTTGCACCGTACTTTGGTCTGGAAAGCGTAGGCAACCGACGGAGACGGTCGCGACGCCGGTTAACGAGACCGACAGGTAGAAACAGGTCGAGAAATCTCCCAACGACGTAACGTCTAGTAGCATGCCCGATAGCAGGGCAAAGATCCCCCAACCGACGGAACCCCACAGCCGCTCTTTATTGTAACGGATGCGGCTCCCCTCCAAGAGTTCCATCGAAGTGGCATCCAGGATCGGGAATATTCCGCAACGGAAGAACGACGACATGAGAAGCAGAACGGCGATCAGGAGGAATGTGATCCAGTTGCTCCATACGTTAAACGTCCTCCTAGAGTTGCCGTCTTTGGCAACGGAATCGGAGATGAATGAATTATCGCAGCACAGGTACGATGAAGAGGACGAGTGGTCTTCTTTCATACAGCAGATGCTACATTTTGACCCCGGGAGAGGACTCTCCACCACGACAACTTCTTCTTGGCACGGGGATCTCAAGTTCAAAGAACTCCAGATGCAAATTTCTGGGACTTGTCTGGATTGAGTCGAGACGAAATGACTGCCGGTATCGACGGTGCTTTTGCATAATGTAGGTGGGATGGTGCGACAGGTATGAAATTTCTTTGTAGTGAAATTACCCGCAGTGGATATATTGCAGAATAGAAATTGCTCGTTAGTACTGACGAGATCTTCGGCCCCGTAAGGCAGAAGAAAGTTAGTCGTTAAATTGGTGAATGTACACGAAGAATGAGAAAAGCAGGCGATTGGAGAAAGTGTGGATGGTATGAAGAGAATACAAAAAGCAAAGATGGTCGCAGCTACGAGTGTTACCAACAACAGTACCTTGTGGTGAGTGATTTTGCTGGCCATGTATCCCCAAAGAGGAGTGAATAGCACAAGTGCTATTGCCTCCGTACCTCGTACAAGTCCAACTTGACTTTCAGAGAGGCCTTTATGCCTCATAAAGACTGGTAAGTATGGCATAAGGCAGGATAATCCTAAAAAAGGGGTAAGACACACACACACAAAGATCATTGATAAATTTATCTTCAAGATTGCTACGTTTTGACATACAGTAAATTAGCTAACAGTGACAAATTCGGTCTCCCTATTACAGTTTGATTCAAACAAAATTTACAGTGTAGTATCATTTCACAACACACAATGCACAGCAATTTGCTTGGGGAAATTAAAATCAAACTTGCTAAGCGGCTTCCATCCGTTTCTTGGCCCTGACTTGGGCACACATTAACTTTGCAAGTTTGTTGTAAATAATCTTTCAAACATTTCCAGATATTTCGGCACAAGTTTAGTACTTACTGCTTCACTTGTTTCTTCAAGATATTTACAGCCTAAAAATCCCACCTTAGAACTTGTGTGGTGCCAATTGAGCAAACCATTTCTATATTACTGTACATGGTTGGTATATCACTTATTCAGAAAATAATATCAGTACAAATCTTAAGTATATATGTCAGATATTTCTTAAGGAACATTGCCACTCTTGGCATCATGAAATACTGTAGGTATTTAAGAGCCATCTGCTGAGATGTCTAAATGTCAGATTTTTCCAAACACCAAAGTTTTTCTGAAGGTCATCAAACAGACTGCCAGTTTGATTTGAACTCAGTCAATAATTTACTTTGTTATTGTTCTTGTTGAATAACCACCTTTTATGTTCAGAAAACCTGACCCAACAGTTTGTTACATTTAAAATTAACCCTGTCATGGTACAGGTGATGGAAAATTTACAAAGAACTGGTAAAATTTGTTACCTGCCAGATAAAAGAAATAAATAGCTCTGATGAAGACTTGCTGCTTCTTAATCTCCATTTTGGTTTTGAAAGTTGACAGTTGCAGTAAATTGCTGATGAATACCGAGTTGACTTTCTTCTATTATAGTCACATGACTCAAACAGCTGCAAGGAATGAATAAATCATCATATACAACTCAAAATAATCCAATTATATAAACAATCACACTAATAATAAGGGGAAAAGGAAAGGAACACAGGTATTATTTGTTTAAGTTGCAACATCTCAATGTGTGACTTCCTTTGAATATACTAAGTTAGGCATAACTTAGATCCCTTAAGTCTGAACATGATGTCTGGAAACAGGCCAAAAGTTGAGAGGAGGTGTGTGATACTGCTACTGGATCAAGTAACAGTAGGACACCATTGGCCTACACAACTTTAAAAATTCTACAGTAGCCTATAGGCCTCAGTCTGGATCACAAAAATTAAAAATAACCTATAACTAGTAGCCCAGCAAAGTGTTATTTGTAAGTTGCAAGTCACAGACTACATTGGTACCGCATTTTGCAAACCGTCAATCAATGAACATGATAGTGATATTCGTATTCTTACGCCCATATCGCGTATTGGGTATCTACACAATGGTTATTAGAGTCAATTTTTATCGTTAGTCCTAACACTAACTATATGACCTATATCGTCATAACCAAAAGGATTCCTATGTACAAACCAAAGAAACAAATAATTATCGGAACTTTGCGTTGCATATGAACAACTAAAATGTTTTTACTCACGATCTGATTCATTCCCTGCAATACCATTGCTCATAAACATAATTAATTTCTGTTTAGCGGCTTAGATGAGTTTTCGCGAATCAGTCTCTAAGCAAAGAGACTTTGGTCCGACTCACAAGTTGAAAAGTTCAATGACTGATTAGTACCAGAGTCAAGTGAGCCGTTAGTGTGTAAGTAGCAACCATATCACTATAGTACTACATCCATCGAGTGTACATTTTGGTTGTGCGTGCCACCCGAGCACATTCACTGGTCAAACAAAATTTGTTTAGTTTGTTTCACACTACAAGAGAAAATGAATTTGACAATGAATCAAGCGGAGGCGGCTCGCCGAAACGTAATATACATTTTTGTTATTAAACATACATTAACGTAGTTGCCAAGTTAGCGTATGAAGTTAGGCCTAACTTAGGTATTGTATGCTTAGCAAAGGCCTAAGTGAAGCCTATGGCCTAGGCCTAACTACTTACTAATAATTTAATATTGCCTTAGGAATTTAATGTTACTGCTACTTAGGTGTTCCCGACCAAGGGTGAGCTTAGAAAGGCCCTATCAAGCAGAGCCTGTAGTAGTATTACTGGCCAAGGATACGTTCGATAACATTTTAATGTAGGGCAAAGAAGTCTTCATTGTGTATATGAAGTATAATCCAAGATTCCAAGGTCCTATGCCTAGGCAGTACTAGGCTAAACCCTCCTTTTGTAGTATTATGATGTGGTACCAATTGGCTTCTTTTTTTTTTTTTTACCGTAAGGTCATCAAGTGAATACAAGACTCATTCAACTGTTTTTAAGTCAATGCAATAAGTACACCTACCAAGCAATTATTTAAGATACTGCTACAAAAATTCTACAGAAGAATGGTTTCTGCTAGCCCTAGCTAGCCTATTGAACCTCTCTATGGTAATGATGTTAATAGATTGAAATATGCAGAGCCATATACAGGCCACACTGACATATGTTACATTCATTCAATGATTTATGTTTCTGCATCGATTCTGCTGTAAAAAAATATATTACTGAATCTTAGTTTGATTCAGATTAAGCTATATAGTATTGAACTTATTAATTGCTTGCATAATCACAAGGGGGTTTGTTCAATGACTATAAAGATAAAGAAGACACTACCATGTTCTCTTTCAAATTCTAATTCAGATGAAAGACTTTTTGACTATGTACAACAACTTTACTGAGTCCTGCTTCAACAGTTGTGCCAGGAACTTCAACTACAGAAGCCTTACCCCAGAAGAGGTAAACAAAAAGTTTTTTAACTACTGGCTTTTTTTCTGAGACTTTTCCTAGTATAAATTGTTGTATCATTCATTCCATAATTTGTCAGTGAATGTAGTAATTATGTTAAAACTATGACTTCCGGCTGCATCATGCATAGGTTTGCTATCTCTCACCCCTCCCTCCCAAGAGTCAAAACATACTGAGCTGTCATGAAAATAATTGTTGTTTGAGTCCCACCTTAATTGATGCATTGTTTAGACAACAATATGTTGACACACCAGTTCATTAGTTTTGCAATAAAATAAACAACTGAAAACTTATGTTACTTAAATCTGAAAACAGGAATGCAAAGTTGTACACTACTGGAGCTTTATTTTAATCAGTGTAAAATGTAAGTTTTTGTTAGCCATGTCAGAAATTTTGCACCCTTCAAACCCTTTTTCTTTTATGAAAACATTGCGTTTTTCATGATCATAAGTTTTTTCGAATGTAGTACCGATACCATTTTTCGCTTTGTGTGTCCTTAGCAACGGTGCACGGACCGCTGTACAGACAAGTTGGTCAACATAAATCACCGACTCATCTCTGTATATGTGGAAATAAATCCAATGAACAGACAGTTAGCATCAGCCCAAGAAACACCTACCCAGGTAGACCAATCCCCAAAACAACAAGCTCTACAAAATGAACTCCAACCTCCAGAGAGCCAACCCCAACCTGTAGGAAACTTGGCAAGTCAGGTTCAAGATGTCTTTGGCGAAGGAACACAAGTCACCAAAGAGAACTCGGGTCACGTCATCACGGGAGGAGCCGATGAAGGACCCCAGCAAAAGGGATGAAGTCGAGGAGGAAAAGTTAGCAAGATGGAATTACACAAGAGGAAGAAGTTGTTGGCCTGACGAAGAGGAATATATGGGTGATTTTCTCCTCCGTATTCTAAAGGAGAGTGGATGTATTTGGTGACAGTCAATTCTCTAAGATGATACAACATCATGTCGGACAAATATTGACCTGTACCCATTTGGCAATTAAGAATGAATCTAGTTTCACTGAGAGTAAATAAGGCACCATAAGTCAAATCTTTAATGGGATTTATTTTACATAAACATTCTTATAGTCAGCCAAATTCACTATTGGTCAACTACAACCTGATATATGTAAGCTAGACACAGAGAAAACATTTTTGCATTTGTTTGCCATTTTCAACAAGCCTACCTTGTGTCACTTGTATAACTACTGTGCCCTGGCCTACCTTGTATAACTCAAAAGTAAAATAAAATAAAACTGTTAGCAAACTGCTTATCCACTAGAGAGCCTGTGTAGGAGAATGTGTAAAAGTAAGTTGGCCTGACCTTTCGATCCTAGCAGGAACTTCTTCAAAGGCTAAATGACAAGTAACAGTAACAGAAGTAAGATAGCAAAAGTTAGATAGCAAATGGTTAATTTAAGATCATCATTTCCATAAAATGAACATTAATCGCAATTCCATTGAGAGGTGGAAGGTTTCATTGTGGATCCATCATGTTGAGATACAAGAACGCTTTTCTTTTTTGGAGAGATCAAAGGCCATTTCCAATCATGAAGAACAGGTATAAAGTCCACATCATTTTTTGTTGATATAATTGTATAAACTGCTTTATGCCGTTGTGTTCCGCAGCAATAACATTAGCGCAATAAATACACTTCTTAGGTAGCCTATAGATGCAGGCAAAAATATATGCGCAGTCACACGAAATCAGGAGATCTTGACTTGGAAACCAGGCCTTCAAAACCATGTGGCTTAAAAGCCTTAAAATGGCTCCCAGTAAAACTGGGACGTACACAGGTCTGCAATTGCTTTCGCGGGGCATAGGCCCCTTTTTGGTTTCGATGATAATCGTAATCTATGCACTTGTGTGTGTGTTTGAGTGCATTTGTGATGCCAAGCTTGTAAACACGATATCTCAAGAAGTGATGGTCAGACCAATTTCATATTTAGTGTGTAGAAGTACCACATTGAGTACAAGAAGCCTATTGTTTTTGGTGGAGGTCTAAGGTCATTTGGGGTCACCAGGGGCAAAATTTTGAAAAACCTTGTAAACACGATATCTCAAGAAGGGAAGGTCAGACCAATTTCATATGTAGAAGAACCACATTGATGACAAAAAGCCTATTGTTTTTGGTGGAGGTCAAAGGTCATTTGGGGTCAAATTGTGAAAACTTTTTTAACACGATATCTCAAGAAGGAAACCTTGGGAGGACCTCATATTTATTGTGTAGAAGTACCACATTCGGTACAAAAAGTCTGCTTTTGGTGGAGGTCATTTGGGGTCACCAGGGGTCAAATTGTGAAAACCTTGTAATCACGATATCTCAAGAAGGGAATTATGGGCCCACCTCTAATTTAGTGTGTAGAAGTAACACATTGAGTTAAAGAAGCCTATTGTGTTTGGTCAAAGGTCATTTGGAGTCATCAGAGGTCAAATCATGAAACCCTTGTAAACATGTACACCCTCACTATACATTATATCAGATTCATGAATAAAACTCGTTACATCATCGAAACCACAATGCATTTTTGCATTCTGGTTTTCTTAAGGAAACTACTGGTTTTGAGATTTGAAAATACTGGAAAGTGTTTCCAAAGATTGGTAGCTCTGCCCTAGACTAGCCTAGAGATGTATGCCCAAGTTTTCAATGTTTTCCTTCCTTCAAATCCATCATTGACTACAGGATATAATAAGTAGTGCCAGGAAACATGGTTCATGTGACATATGATCAACGGCTTTGGATATTCCGAGTAGAAAAATAGAATATTATCTGTCCTCTCTACGAGTGTGTTTTGTACCGGGGGTCCGGGGAGGAATAATAAATCAAGAGGTAGATCTTTGGTTCTTAGATGTGTGCTGGTTAGTTTTGGGATGTGTTATTGGGTGTAGGAGGCACCAAGATGCTACTCTGAAGCAGGGGCGTCAATCCGATTTGAAACGTGGGGGGGACGTAATCGATTCGAGTATTCCGGCCATAAGTACTATCTAAGCGGAGCGCCACCATCGGTTGGCGCGCAGCGTACCAAGAAAATTTCAGATTTCAATACCTGCCAGATCGCTGGAGATGGCACTTGCCAGGCTGGATAGCAGCCATTTAGTTGCGTGATTTCGGGAGAAAAATACAAATTCGTCACTCAGGAAATTTGCAATAAAGTTCATGCGACCTTAATTTTTGGTGGATTATTTCTTTTACTAGTGATTCCAATTGACATGAACATGCCGCATGAACATGAACATGCCGCATGTCCCGCGGGCCGTAGGTTGCCCACCCCTGACCTATAGGAACGATGTCCCAAAATGTCCTAACTAATGAGGCACAGCCCAGATACGAGTTCGTATAGTGAGCTTAGCGCAAATTTGGCCAAAAGTCGTGATACGCCAGCATGTTAAACCACCAATGACTTTTAATGC
>JAIPMN010037056.1:0-11976 GCA_020650975.1 Apostichopus californicus
TGTTCCACATTTGACAGCTCATTGTATATACTATGATTTTGATCAGGTAGAATTTCACTTAAAAATTGGAGCGATTTTTAAAATTCATTCCATTGTCAAACTACAGTATAAATGTACACAATGAACTTGCTTTCATCCCCATCAATACCTGCATCAGACCATGGGATACGATGGCATGAAGCCAACAGTCTATAACCCTTAGACTAGACAGCATTCCGTTCAAGTGTTTAAGGCAGTGAACTTGTGATCTAAGGTTTGCAGGTTCAATTCCTGGCCAGATCATTACATTGTTTCCTTGGGTAAGGCAGTTAATCCCCTCTGCCTCTCTTCACCCAGGTGTATGCCACTCTTCCTAGGGTAACTATTAAACGGTTTGTGGCTGCACCCTATGGAACACGTAGATGTGACTGCACTGTGGTGCCCCAGGAGAAATTGGTTGAATTGTGCACACTTTGGAGAGTGGGTGTGACAAGTTACCAATGACCAGGGGTTGAGTTTTGTAAAGTCTGTGAGATGGCCTTGGCCTTGAACAAGATCGTAAACCTTCAACTTTGAACTTTAGACTATAATATTCCAGATTGTTGTTATCAAAATTTCACTCCTCGAATATCCTCACCCAGTTGATAGCTCGTTTTGTATGGAGAGTAGGTGTTATGTGATCAATATGAACACTGTAGACATACACATTCAGAGTACTACAGTTCAAGGACTGTTTGACCTGACACAAATGGCATTGTACATACAGTATAATGATTACATTGATCGTATGAATATGTGTGTGTGCGTTTGCTAAGGTAGTTTTAATTGAACAGGGAGTTCTCAGTTTCTCACCCAATTTTGAAGGGATAATTCACTTTCATCAATAAATGTCATAAATAGGTTATTTATACACATAAAAGAACAAGTGTACTTTTAGGATGGGGTTACATGCAGCATATTAAGCTGTGTGACGTTGAAGCTAGCTCAGTGCATATTATGATAATATATTTAGCCAAAGATCCAGAAAGAGGAGAAAGTGGGTGGTGGCCTGAAAATAGTATAAAGGGTGGGAACGGGGTGGGGAGAGGGTGTTCAGTGCTAAAACATCAATTGCTAGGTGTTTAAGGAGGTAAGAAAGTAATGACGTAGATTGGAGACAAGAACTGTGTACCTACTGTACAGTACAGTAAGCAACTCTTGTAAACGTAACAAAACTTGTAAGTTTGGGGGGGGGGAGTAGTTTTGCTTAAAAATCATGCACTATACGATATTAGTAATTTGACAGGGCTTTTACGTTGATAGTTTTAGTTATTAGAAGAATTTTTATAGGCAACCTTTTCACATCTATGCAGAAACCTAGGCAACATGAAAAATTTATGTTTTATATTAATTAATATGACCTGTATCTGTAGGAAATACAATACAAATTGTCTCGTGATATACGGTACCTTTTCAAAACACTTTATACCTGGACCGTCATGAAGAAAAAATGGCACCAGGAAATTGCTCAATTGGTTGTTAGTTAGAAGAGTTACCATGTAGTTAATTTACCAAAGAGGAAAAGCTTAATTTGTTCAGGTTTTTTAATGTTAAAGCAAAGCCAAGTAGTATCCGGTGGAATTAATGTATTGCTTCCTACCAGGCTGAGGTATTTACCATGCCTTGTTTCATTTCTGGTTTTTAATTCATTAAACCGTTCCCGCTAGCTGTGAGGTAACTTTCTCTAGTCTACATATTGTAATATCAGAATACGACATATTCTGTAAGTCTTATTCCATTAACATGTAGCGTAGTATAATTATTGATGACAATAACAATAAGATATTTTTTCAATTGTTTCAATCCAATGTTCTGCTAATTTTATCAATATTGAGCAGTTTTGAAAGATTGCTTTCGTTGTACAACATATATTGCTTCCCCTGCCCTCATCTTCCCCTGCGCTCATCTCCCCTTGCCCTGTTCCCTGGCCCTATCCTCTCCCTGTCCTCTTTCTCCTGCCCTCTTTTCCCCTGCCCACTTCTCCCCCTGCCCTCATCTGCCCCTGCCCAAATGTGTTGGAAAATAATTTGAACTGCCAGGATAGTTCTTTGTTCCAGAGAAAAGTTTGAGCCGATTGAAGTACGTATCTTAAACTGCAGTACTGGATAGTTGGACTGATGACTGTTGACAGGAAGTAAAAGATACACAAAGGTCGGTCGGTGGTTACGGCTATCACGATAGGGGTGACACTTTGTTCTGAAAAGTACTTTGGCCGTTAAAAGGCACCCAATAAAAGATTTGGGGCAGACGTCTGTGAGAAATCAGGAAAGGAAATCGTTACAAATTGGATATTTAGTGCCGTTCACAGCATTCAGTCTCACTCTGAAAATGTAATTATGGGATTTAAAAAATATTTAAACTAATTTAACTTCTGATGTGGAGTATATGAAGTAGGGTAACGAATAACGATGCAAATTAATATAGGCTCATTAGGCTGGCTCCCCTGATATTACGGAGCAAAATTGATGAAATCAAATAGTTTTTAGCTATATTTATTATTTATAATACTGAAGGTGTCGGTTAATGGCTTGCAATTTTAAATGAAGTTGGATCTAACTGTTTATTAATACGACATTGTTTTCATTTATATGAAAATGTAAAGTTTCAATTTATGCCGAATAAGTTTGGAAAACAAGTGTTAAATGTATGACAAAAGTCATTTCAAATTTTTGTGAAACAACTCTGTGTTGTGAAGTATTTATTTAACAGATTTGCAGGTAGATAAATAGTTTGTACCAATTCTTTATTTCCACCCACCATCCTACAGTCTGCATTATCTCAAAGTTCTTTCTCCCCCACCTCCCCAACCCCTTTCTTCCTCCTCACAAATGAAGCCAAACGGTAGAAGAAAAATATTTTCAAAATGCCCACCATCCATACTGCAATTCACTTTAGAAATGAAAAATAAATTGTCATTTTGTGATCTTAAATCTATGTACATATATGCTAAAAATAGCTGCGTCGTTGTCGAACAGAGCTTTTAGTTCAAATTGATCTCTGTTGTGATATAAATCGACCCTGTGCAAATAAAATATACATGTGCTCTAAAATGTAACAAATCGCAGTCCGTACAGCGAGTAATCCATAAAAAAAACATAAAAGTTCCAGGCTACCATTTTCATGTAATTGTTTTTTTTTTCCGTATCGAATCGATTTGACATACATATCTGCAGTTAAAACTAACACCATTTTTTTACAGTATATATATGAATATTTGTAATAGAGGTCTTTGCCATAGCAACCGGCCTGTCTTTGTTTTTACATCATGGAATATAGTCTGGTGATGAATTTGTACATCGATAGTGTTCAAAATAGATAAGAAAGCAGGGGGGGGGGGGGGGGTGTGAATTACATGGTAATTGGCCTGTAGTACATTAGCTCACTGGAGTGTTTAAAAATGTCCCTCTGAGGACAGCTGTTTTAGGGACAGCTTAAATTGGGTTAGGATAGTTTTATGCAAGCCTATATATTAAAATGGGTATTTTTATTAAGATATTTTGGGCATTTTTTTTCTGTTTGACACTATACTTGTGTTTAGGTAAAACTGGTGGAGAGTGTAGGTCTTGTTTTAGACTGATTGTTCGTGAAAAGATCTCACCATGATTATAATAACCAGGATCGTACGTGTCTCCTGAAAAGGCCAGTAGGAACTGGATGGAAAATATTCTCCTGGATCTTTCGAATAAGTTCCCGTTTTACAAGCGGCATGAAAATAAATTTGATTTGAAAATTTTACCAGTGAAACTGTTCCGTCTAGGCATGATCCCCAATGTACCTATGTGAAGATAGCAGGACTGTAGATAACTAATTGCCTCTTTGGGTGACACATACTTAAAGACCGTGAAGCGAAACTGATAGCTACCGAATAAGTGACCATTAAAGCAGACAAAGGATGAAAGCTCTTCCTCTCCAAGATAAAAGATCTCTCCTTCAATACAATTGAATTAGAGCAGGTTTCAATAAAGGCAAGCTCTCGAAGATAATGACCCTTTGTTCCGGTAACAATAGAAACCAGCTCCCTCTTCCAACATTCACAGACAACTGCCAAGGGTAACAACAGTTAGTCTGACCATGCAGCTGTGTGCTTTATTTACACAACAGTTTTAACTAAATCTATGTATAATGTCAGTTGATTCAATTCAGAGTGCTCAAATATGCTAGATTGGTTGCTAGATTTTGAGTTTAAATTTATGATGTAGTATATATAGTAACTGTATGGTGTACACAATGAAAATATGCCAGATTGGTTGCTAGATTTTAAGTTTAAATTTATGATGTAGTATATATATAGTAACTGTATGGTGTACACAATGAAAGGTTGACCTAACTACAGGTGTATTCTTAGTGTGGATATGTAGTATATTCTTAGTCATGAATGAAGAACAGTATTCATACATACATTTGATGTTTTCATAACTAAGTCAAAGTAATGAATGTAATTTATATCTAGAATATTGTACTCAGTTAGATGGAAAAGTTAAGTGGGTATTGCAAATAGCCAAATATATGTTGAAGAATAAATGGGCAAATTTGAAATATAAAAGGATTGTAAATATTATGGTGCAGTTACTACAGTTACTGCAGTTACTACTGTATACACAAAACAATGTGTATTTGACTATTTTCAATATATCTTAAATGTACAGGCTATTAACCACAATTCACAAACTTGCAAAGTGCTACAAAAATCTGAGCAGTAAATTATTCCCCATATTTGTAAACAATGATCCTACTGATCATATTCATATGATGTCTGTGACCCTAGTATTTTCCTCAAATATGCTAGGAAGTCAGATAAAGGTCACCCATGTGCAACATACTAGCCCCCCTCCCCCTCCCCCCAAATTGTACATTTTTTCCTTTGTTAACTATCTGAAAATTTTTAATATTGCGAAAATATTTAACACTATTGTCAGGGAATTATTCCGACAATCAGCGTATGGAGCTACTGTACCAGGAAGCAGAGTCCATCAGTGAAACACTTTCGAAAAACGGTGTACTAGCAATTTAAGCATTCCTGGAGTTACATACTAATTGTACAGGTTAAAGTGAAGAAGTCCCAGGGTGTGATTTGTGACTTTGAAACAGGTAACTTACAAGGCAATTAAGCTCGTGAATAATAATAATAATAATAATAAATGAGACTTATAAAGCGCTGAATCAGTAGACAAAAGTCACTGCTCAAGGCGCTTTACAAAGAAAGCAAATTAATTTACAAAAGAACAAGTGAAAAGATGGGGCTTAAGTAGACTTTTGTATGTAGAAAGTTTATAGCATGTTCGAATGTGATCTGGCAAGTTGTTCCAGAGATAAAAGCCAGAGTATTCAAAGCTTCTGTAGCCATAAGTCTTCAAGCGTGGTTTAGGAACAGTTAAATACAGTTTGTTGAATAAAGCACATCGTGTTTGAACCAGTGCTTAGCTGACAGCTGCACATGAATCAGTACAGTAACAAGTGGATACAGATAAGCTGGACGTCAGGAAATAAACCAAAACCCTATTTTGTCAAGACCTTAGACTGATTTCCCTTTTCCTGCTCTTGAAAAACAAACATGGCTCACTTTAAGTAATAGCAACCTTTCAAATCAGGAGAACACTTCCTTGCTAAGTTGCTATTCCTTCTTCCTTAAATGCATTGTATTTTCATTCATTGACTGATTCCTTTGGAAGGCTACAAAGGTAAATGACAGTGGTCTATGTTTTGAATGCATAGATTTGTAAACACTGCACTCAACAACACTAAAGAGTTACAGTGTTGTGTTGGTTATGCTTTCAGAAAGGGGGAATCCCCACTCGGTAAAAAAGATAAATAAATAAAACTAATAATACATAAAAAAAAAATTAAAAATTGTGTAGCTCTGTATGGAAGGATCTGATTTCAGTTTTAAATTAAGAAATAATGTGCTTCCCTAATGCAAAAACTGCTAAATCTTTGGATTTTTTAAAAGCAAATCGACCGGTTTGCATATCGTTTTGCGGTGCGATACTGGAGGAATTGTTGCGTAAAAACCCACAGTGCATGTGACCTCAAGTTTTTCTTCGAACATGCAAACCACAACATAGGTTAAGTTGATTAACTTGAGAACAGCTCGACACATGAAAAAATGTGGCGCAGGAAAAAATAGCCTTTCGTTATTACTAGTAATATAGATCAGAGATACAGGAAACTATAAACTTTAATAGGAACAGGGAAAGAGTGGCTACTGTATATATTAAACTGAAAACACAACAAGCACAAATGTTGGCTTTCCATATCCCTTGACCTAAACGTATTCAGAAGAAGTTAATTTATCTAGACAGATTGAGGTTAATTAATTAATTATAAAGCTATGTTGCACGTGTACATTTCCTTTGTCTTAAAGATCGAGAGACTACTGATCTGCATAGAACCATCGAATATTAATAGGTCTGTGGTATAGTTAGTAGTAGTCATAGTAGGTTTATGGTTCATTCAGAATAGCATTATACTGTAGATGAGTCAAGGCTTTGCAATGAGGTCAATTTGACATGACAGGTAAAGTAATCAAGCTAGCTCTATGACTCAGTGTCACAAAGAGAGGTTTTAGATATCAACCACATCTCCATCATCAACAGTCTGGCCATGAGGATGTGATGGAATGCTTGTGTCAATTGGGGCACATACTGGAACATGTCGTTAGTTAATTATTGTCGTCGATTCATTAATATATACATGTGCTCATCATCAGTACGTGCACATCTGACCGTGATTAAATCATTATCATAATGCTTGCAGGCCTAACTAACTTTTTCGGTCTGCTTGGTAATATTCCGAAATGGGTGTAATGTCAGTATCATAGATGCACGGTTGATTTGTGTATAGTACTACAGTGACAAGAAAAAATGGACGTAATTTTTCCTCGCTTGGACAACTTTTCCCCAAACACCCTCCTGGTGTACGGGACTGTAGATCGATTGTCCATGTCCGAGTTTTCATTATAATAATAGCTCATCTCAGCTGACTGGTTTATGGTTTCACTGGAGCTGGTAAGTACCGGTTAAAACAGGAATCTGACGAACATGTGACAGTTTTGTGTAGCTTTTGTTCTACCGAAGGACTTTAGCTCTCTAGCTGTTGTAACTAGTTCTCAGATTTATGCTACTGTAGCAGCCATATAGAAGGACAGGCCGAACTTGAGTGGGTGTTAATTATGTCAGGCTCATTGTCACTGGGTTTTTGTTCAAGACTGTGTATTGTTGGTTTTTCCGGCTTCTCAATGGTAGATTCAGAGATGGTGGTGACCTCACAGAGCGTTTATTGGGGGCACAGTGCAAGAATGTGACCAGTTTTTAAGGTAGGGCTGATCAAAGTGTTGAATAACTACCCAATTAAACCAACTTGTAAGTTTTGGGCATTTTTTGGTCAACACATTTGGTCGTAGGAAGTTGGACGATTTAAACTTGCCCACTTCTGTTGGCATATATATGTCGATGTCTTTTGGAGCTTAGACATAAATTTTGAGTAAAATCTGTTTCATAAATCTTTACCAGACCAATCGTCCCTGCCAAACTTTAAAGGAGTGGCCTCATGAGAAGGAAGGACAGTGACCGGGGGGGAGGGGGGGTGGTCCGGTCATAGAGGGCGCACAGTGTTATTATTTTACCAGGACTTTATAGGCACGGTAGAACGAGGTGCTTCGGTTGTGAGGAGACAGGTAAGCTTGTCACTCGTAAATATCCAAACCAGTAAGTTTTGGAATGTTTGTAGAGCTTTGGCATTGCACATTCAATAAGAACCCTGTAAGAAATGCTGCTCATCTGGAACGCCTGCAGTTATTCAAACAATTTCTTAGAAACAATATGTGCAACAAACCGTGTAAAGACTACTTGTTACTTGTACATTCCATTAGCATACCGTACAGTTAATCTCACCATTCTGCTGTGCAAATCAACATACTAATCAATTTGCCAGCAATTTTCATTTTTATATCTGAAAACGAAAATATGATTACCAGCATTTGTTTCCAGACTTGTTAAACCGTTATGACAATACTCTAATCAGTTACAAACAAGTTTTTTTGCAGTCTGTTATCATGTGACTCCAAAACTCATCAAGGCAAGTAGCTCTCCATTACCACGTGATTGTTTTTCTACCCTTTCTTGTTGGGTTGTACAGGTTTAAATATATACTCACTGATGGTACCCCTTGGTGATCATGTCCGTAGTAGAAATAGTTTGATAGGCCAGGGTAATGTATCACTTGAGGTAGCTGTTTGGAGCTGACGAAATGAGTGAGATGTTAAGACAGTTGGCTTGTCACTTGAACTTGTTGTCTTGGTCTTTTAAAATTTTTTTTTAATTTTAATTTAATTTTTTTTTTTTTTTTTAATAACCCAATTTAATGGTAGCTACCATTGTTATTAACCAGAGAGTACTCACGAAGATCCTTATGGTACTAATTTTAAAAGTGATTACTTCTTTTGCAATTTAATACCTGCTTTAATCGTAAGCTTTGTCTGAAGTGTTTTGTTTATTTGTTTATTTTTTGAGGTTAGATTCTCGCCCTAGATCTGCAGAAAGTTTAGAAGATAATTTGTTTCAACGAGGTTCATGGTTGATACCGCCAGGAAGGCAGATAATTTTTTATCTCAATTTTCATTTTTTCAAACTATTTCAAATCTAAGCATTTACAACACCTTTCAGAGCAGATCGATGTAGCAAATGATAACCACATTTGAGATCTGCCTTACGTACGTAGATTTGTTTTGTGCCAATTTACCAAGTGCAGAACAGTCGTGACCGAAATAGATTTGTTTACGATCGTCCAAGGTGCAATTGGTCAGACACTGTGCATCAGACTTGCAAGATTTTAGTCCTTTTATTTATTTATTTTTAAATTTAAAAAAAAAAAATTTTAAATTTTTTTAAGACTTGAGTACTTGATCATATTCTTACTATAGTTTCCTGTTGTATAGTTATATTACACGTCCTCATGGAATTATATTTACACTGAGGTATTTTGAAAATCTGGCATGGGTCATTTGAAAATACGCCCTCTAATACCACTGCCATAACAGTTTACCTGCCTCTGGGCTCTGGCATTTTAATAGGCTCTCGCGGTAGACTGCGGGAAATTTGAGCTGAGGAAGTGACTTTTCCACCCTCGTTTCCTTTGCTAGACTTGCGAATTGGTTTTAACACACAGGCTAACTTTCCAGACTACAGGTAATCACCTTTAAGGTGAAGAAGAGGGCAATGGCGAGAAACGAATGGCAGTCTTACTAAAGGGCAGATTTCAAATGTACAGTAATTGTGTAATTAATTACTTTTACTCACTCTTAGAGCCTTGTACTCATGGGTACTCTTACAGGTACTCGTATGTACTCAGAGACTACTTGTACTCATGCTTAGGGCCTTGTACTCATAGTAACCCTTATGGGTAATCATATGTACTCAGAGACTACTTGTACTCATACTTAGGGTCTTGTGCTCATAGGTACTCTTATGGGTACTCGTATGTACTCAGAGACTAGTTGTACTCATGCTTAGGGCCTTGTACTCAAAGGTACCCTTATGGGTAATCATATGTACTCAGAGACTACTTGTACTCATACTTAGGGTCTTGTGCTCATAGGTACTCTTATGGGTACTCATATGTACTCAGAGACTAGTTGTACTCATGCTTAGGGCCTTGTATTCAAAGGTACCCTTATGGGTAATCATATGTACTCAGAGACTACTTGTACTCATACTTAGGGTCTTGTACTCATAAGTACTCTTATGGCTTCTCGTATGTACTCAGAGACGACTTGTTTGTCATGCCTAGAGCCTTGTACTCATAGGTACCCTTACAGGTACTCGTACACACTCAGAAACTAGTTGTTCTCACGCTTAGGATCTCGTACTCATAGGTACTCTTTAAGGGTACTCATATGTACTAAGAGACTACTTTTACTTATGCTTAGGGCCTTGTACTCATAGGTACTCTTACGGGTACTCATATGTACTCAGAGACTACTTGTACTCACTCTTAGGCCTTGTACTCAAAGTTACTCAGTTTACAGGTACTCGTATGTACTCAGAGACTACTAGTACTCATATCTAGGGGAATTCTAATAGTACTCCCATTCAGTTGTACTCATCACCGTAGTCTGCTAGACGAGTAGACGGACGCTAGAATATTGACAACCAGTCGCTGTTGTTTACGACAATTAAGCCAAGTTGAGAAAATACTTAACACTTCAATGGTGACACACATTTCACAGATCTGTCATGATACGTCTATTTTCGGCAAACCTGTTGACAGTGTCCAACTGTACGAGAGTTAAATTGATCCTCCTCAGCATCCTCTTCCTCTTCTCTCTCTCGCTCTGTTTCCTCTCCATGCATCATTCAAGGCTGTCTGGACTGGAGTACATGATAAATGCCTTGCATACTTCAAAGTGCAGACCTGCTGCTATAATAATCTAAAGTGAGCTGTCAGGACTATCACTAGGTTATGAAGGGGGGGGGGGGGGAGGTAGTACAGTACAACATTAAAGAGATATTAATGTGGGTAAAGTTGGTTGCTTGATAAGAATGTTGGAACATTTATGCATCTTTAGGTCCAAACCTCATCCGCGTAGCATTTTGTACGTTGAAGTTGTATATTATTCAAATCTGGTGGTATTTTGTTAATTAATGCATCTGGCAACAAGCAGTGTGAATGATGTCATCACATTTTGTTCAGTTGATATTCAGGTAGTAGAAGTTAATTGCATAATAAAAATGCTGGAACATTTCTGCATCTATGGGTTCAAACCACATCCTCATAGCAGTTTGTATGGTGAAGATATGATATTTTTTTCCCTTCAGATTTTGTGGTATTTTATTAATGCACCTGGCAACAAGCAGGGTGAATGATGTCATCACATTTGGTTCAGCTGATATTCAGGTAGCAGGAGTTAATTGCATAATAAAACTGCTGGAACATTTCTGCATCTATGGGTTCAAACCACATCCTCATAGCAGTTTGTATGGTGAAGATATGAGATTTTATTCAGATTTGGTGGTATTTTTTGCTTCTGGCAGCAAGCAGGGTGAATTGCAATCAGGTTTTTGGTCTTCCTTTTATAATATTTAAAATTACCTATTCACAGAGAGAGAAGAAAAAAAATTCTACCAAAAGTCACATTTTGATGAATTATAAACAAAGAGGATCTTGACAGGGGAAGCAAGCATTCCAAATGTCTCAGGTTTCAAAGATAAATCAACAATCTGAAGGTTGTAATAGTCTAAGTAAGCTTTTCGAAGAACATTTGCCATTATGACGTCACAGACCACTTCCTGTGAGCTACTCCAGGAAAAGATTTGAGGGTTTAGCCCTGAGTCAAAATAGATTCCATGGCAGTCAACCATATCTTGAGTTCGGGCAGGCACGTAGCCAATGGGGATGGGGGGGGGGGCGAAGGAGGCGACCGCCCCTCCCCTTGGTCAATTTTTTTTGTATGTTTTCATGATATAGCTAGTAATTTCAAAATAGAAAATGCTAAGATGCAACTTACAAGGCCTGGGAAGTACCATTTCCAGCGATCTGGCAGGCATTTTCGGCCAAAATTTTCTTGTACACTTCGCGCCAACCCTTGGTGGCGCTACGCTTAGATAGATTCCAATGCCAAATCTACGGCTCTAATAGGTTCGCCCTCCCTTGGCAAATTCCTCGCTACGTGCCTGAGTTCAGGACAAGATATTGAGATGGTATTTTCAACTAACAGTGCGGAATATTTTTCTTTTCCATGTAAGTGTCAAATTGTCTAGCCACCGGATATTTCCGTTTAACACCGTGTCCCCCAAAGAGGTTTTTGGTTCCTTGCTAAAAGCAAAGGAACCTATGTATTCAGGTTGGCGTGTGTGTGTATGTATGTATGTATGTGTGTGTGTGTGTGTGTGTGTGACGCTTTAGCTTGTATGCACGATAACTCAACAAGGGAATTACCGATCACTACCATACTTGGTGGGTGGG